>JANJGK010003164.1:52500-95000 GCA_039081455.1 Macrobrachium rosenbergii | reverse complement strand
AGGCACCAAGACTACCTGACAAACACTGAATCGAATCTAAACCTCCCACGACTCCCAAACAATAAATTCGAGTAGAATCTCCACATCCACCTTTGACAGCGTCTCTTTGAAAGCAATTAACCACAACAGACTCCGCATAACCCCACAGAATGCCTTTAGCCCTCCTCCCTGAGGAATTCGTCAAACCAAGCCCTCGCGTGCATCGGGGCAGCAACAACACAATGCAGGTTCATTTGCAATGAAAGGGAGAACCGCATCGCCAACAGACACCGTCCGAAGATTTCTTGAGGAAACTCCAGCTGAAGATCCTGCGGCTCTCCCACTCTGTATGCAAATCTCATTAATGTCGGGTCCATTCGAGATAACGCCAAGAGATGTGTATCCCCGGATATTAAAGACAGACACTGAAAGACAGGTAGACGGATGGATAAGATAGACAGATAGAAAGTTAAGTAGATTGAAACTTGTTACCATGCCGAGCTTAATAAAGTTTCCATTTTAGTGAATATCGCTTTTAGTTTTCTGTGATCCATTACAAGAAAACAATTATAAAGGAATTAACGTGAATTTTATAGATGTTGTTTGATGAAACCTTATAAATTTTATATTTTCAACAGTAAACAAAATCTTCTTGGGGTAGTTTTATCGTCATGCTTAATACATTACATTAATTCATCTAAACCTGAAAGAGACAAAAAATAATTTTCTTAAGAAGTAAAATGGCATTTAAACATGAAAACTCTTTCAGCGTGAAAATCCGTCTTTAATCTACTTCAAATGTTCGCTGTCTTTCCAATTTATATTCACTTGTTCTATTGCATAAAGACAGAAATTGATTTAACGATCAAATTTTGTGATTAAGGTAACTCGGGTTTGCTTCCTGCGGCCGGCCGTCACAGGCTCTTGAATTTCTTCCCTTTGGATCTATCGGCTTCGTAGTTACAAGCATATCCAAAAAAAAAAAGCGCGAAGAATTAGCGAAGTTAAGACGGCATTGTGGGTATTATATATATATATATATATATATATATACATATATATATATACATACATATATATATACATATATATATATATATATATATATATATATACATAATGTGTGTGTGTGTGTTTGTATATATACATACATACACACAATTTCAAGAAAAAACAGAAAAAATGAAAATACCCTGAAAGAAGCAATGCATGATAAAGAAAAAGCTATGAAATCTTTGTAGAGATATCTTTGGTTTGTAAATACCCTTTCTAACTTCAAATGATCCGGATGCCTCATCTAAGATATGTTTTTGTCCATAAAAAAAGGAGAAAAAACATGTTAATTTCAAGAGACGAAAGATGTATCAAAAAAGCAACTAAGAAAATGTTTACCAAAAATAAAATCACTGGTAACTTCAGCAGACGCGCATTTCAGAATTGATAAAACTATGCTAGGTCTTTCATTGGGGCGCTCTACGTGAGCACCGACTCGTTTTCCACATCGGGTTTATAACAGATTTCGACATGAGGACCTGAATTTTCTATTTTATTCAACAGTCTATTTTATTCAACTTCCTGACCCCTGAACTCTAACGGGAGGCGTTCCACCTTTCTACAAAATGTTTTCCAGCATGTATCCGGACCCCACAGATTTACTGTCTTCGAAAGTAATTCTCTCTTGACCTGGCAGCCACCCGCGCCAAATACCCGTTGGATTCCGGTCAAAGGAATTGCAAATCGCCTGTGCCTGGGATTCCTCTGCTTCTCCTCTTACTCTCTCTGTTTTTCCTTCCAGTCTTATGTCGTTGTTTCACTTCAGTCAACCTGTATATTGTTGCGCGTCCTATTGCAACCTTAGCTTCTATTGCCCTGTCCCCACCTCTCATCACGTTTCACTCCGTTTCTACTCCATTCGGTTTGTTTATTTTCTCATTCATCACTCTTTCTTACCATTTTCTGTACTTTAATCTCGTTTTATGAGCTGGGTTGTTACTTTTCATATGCGTAACAATCTTTTTGAATTTTTATATATTTTAGGTCGACTTAATTCATTTTCAAATTACTTTTCTTTACTTTCAATTTACTTTTATTTTTGAATTATAGAAAAAATTCCCGAAGCTAACATGCGAACAAAAATGCAGAGGTAAAAAAATGACAGGGTAAACAATGTTGCTTATACTTCAGTAAACAATGACAGAATTAAAGACTCCTTTATTTTTACGATTTTTTTTTTTACTTTCAGACAACGTTTTCTATTTCAGTGACATGTGAAAAAAAAAATGCAGAGATAAAAATAATTAAATGATAAATAATGTCGCATCTGCTTCAATCAAACGATGATAATGTTCCGTAAAGGAACAGATTAATTCTGATGAATGATTCAACCTGTTGAGACAACTATCACTAAGGGGAGGCTCTCCAAGGTTTAAACGTGATATGATAATCTCTCTCTCTCTCTATCTCTCTCTCCCTCTCTCCCTCTCTCTCCCTCTTTCTCTCTCTCTCTCTCTCTCTCTCTCTCTCTCTCCCTCAGACATCGTTTTGACCCATTCCAATTCAAAGACACCATATATATAAATTCCATAGCCACTGACACTCGAGGTATGACGGTTTCAGTAAACCGTCCTCAGACTTCTCCATGTCTTCTTCATTATTCTGAACGATGATTGTTACAGCAATTTTGGTTAAAACGTTATCACTTGCACACCAGAGAGAGAGAGAGAGAGAGAGAGAATAAGTTAAGTTAAGTAAACTTATTTGCATGTATTTGTATTTAATATTCTAAAACAGTAATTTCCTGGTTTTTAAGTGTGTGTGTGTGTGTGTGTGTGTGTGAGAGAGAGAGAGAGAGAGAGAGAGAGAGAAACCAGATTTCACTTCGAAGTCTTCCTATATTTCCCCTCTACCTTCTCTTACTTCCTATGAACACCATATTCTTTGGAAGCTTGAAATTCAAGTCAGTGGCTCCTTTGGTGGGCTTGTTCCACATGAATACGGATCTTCATCTTCTGATTAATAATAATAATAATAATAATAATAATAATAATAATAATAATAATAATAATAATAATAATAATAATAATAATAATAATAGAAGCGAAATTACACATGAAGCAGAATAATTTCTCGAGCAAGCATTTGGGGAACTGATTTTCACACCTCGCATTTCATAACTGACACCCACAAAATATTATGCTTAATACAGTTACTTTTGCTTTTCAAAAAGAAAGAAAAATAAATAATGAAAATCTGTTGAAACTACAGTAAATTATCGTAATGAGAGTAACATTAAATATTCATAAAAGAATATAAATGTTGGTTTATTGCAGAATTATTATAGTTCAACCTGATTTTCCAGCAATATTTGGAACATGTACCATGGTCAGTGCTGTGCAAAATATACAGATATTCTGACCTTCAATTTCCTTCGTCATTCTTGATTTTTCATCCAAATTAGTTGGCATCGATTGTTGCTTCGAAAAAAAAATGTGTTAAAAAATTTATTTAAGTATAGAATTATTATATGTTAATCAGTCTTTTTGCTTACAAAGTTAGGCACTACAAATATTCCATTATATTTCCGGAAACGTTACTATGAATGAAGATAATATCTTATAGCATTATTCCTAATCATTTTATATCCTAATAAAAATATAAAAATAATAAAATTTTCTAGCTTGGGAATCAAATCCTTGCATGATTATTAAGTTATGGTGTAAGACTGAACCCTGGAAAAGTAACGCAGTTGTAAATAATTCCTTCTTAAACATTCGGATCTCATCACAACAGCTCTTGCAATGAAAAGTAATTAGAAATGATAAATAGATATCCTGGAAAAGAATATACACTTCAGATTATTAGCAGTTCTTAATATATCATCTTCATTGCTATTCCCTCAGGCTTGGCAAAAAGCTATCTAATTAAGACATTTGAACAAAGTGATGAAACTGCATTCAATTTCAACCATCGTGAAACAAATCAAGTTTGCAAAACTTTTCGGTATTCTAGATTCAAATGCTTTTTCTTTTTCTGTGTGATTTCACAATCACAAACTCTCTTTCTTATATGCCACTGGTAATTCCATGACACTTTTTCACTTCCACTCATTTCAGGAAAGCAAGAGGAACAACAGAGCATGAATCTTCCCCTCCATCCAGCTCGCATTTTGTGTTAATAAACTTGCCTAAAAAAATAATTAATATTAATTTGTTTAATTTAATTGCTTTAAAAAAATTATTAATTTTCTGGTAATGATATAATAAAAGTACGGTTACCTGATTTAGTTGACAGGGGAGACAGGTAAGTCATGAAATAATAGAATGATTTTATTCCCAGGTAAGCAGAAATTTATTTTGATGAACGGATTATTTCAAAAGTTAGAGGAAGCGTAAACAGCGATGCTGATGGACCCTTCATCTTTGTACTTTGATTGAACATGTTAGTATTTCTCAGTTGTGTCATTTATTCCAGTGTCCTTCTTTTATCAACAACTATTATTCAGAGTATTATTATTTGAAAACTAATTCCCCAATTCTACTTACATTTATTTATTTTGCTGCTTTCATAATATTTGTAAATCATTTTAATAATTCAGTGGTAATCTCTATCTCTCTCTCCCTGTCTTTATACATATATAAATAAATAAATAAATATATATATATATATATATATATATATATATATATATATATATAATTAGTTTTATTCATGATTTAAATTATTACTCCCATTTCATTCAGTCTTCCGCACTCAAATTTTTTTGAGCACAAGCTTTTCCAGTTATTGGATTAGTAATGAATTTCATATTTTCCGTGAAATTCGAACGTTTGAGAATGTTACAAAAATATCACGTTGTTAAAAGTCAAGCACTCTTGCTCTGATTATATTTCACTCCGATTCTTGACTTCAAAGTAAATTAAATTTGTCTGCTGAAATACTCTGAAAAAGAAGTGTGGAGTTTTATATGAATATATGAATGTATGTACAGTATATGTGTGCTTGTGTGTGTGTGTGTATAATATATATATATATATATATATATATGTATATATATATATATATATATATATGTATATGTATATATATATATATATATATATGTATATATATATATGTATATATATATATATATATATATGTATATATATATATATATGTATATATATATATATATATATATGTATATATATATGTATATATATATATATATATTATGTATATATATATATATATATATACATATATATACATATATATATATATATATATACATATATATATACATATATATATACATATATATATATATATATATAATATACATATATATATACATATATATATATATATATATATACATATATATATATATATATATATATATACATATATATATATATATACACATATATATATATATATATATATACATACATATTGTTATGGGCCCATGCCCATCAAACATAAACAAGTCTCTTAAAATACAAATAAAGTCACTAACGACCAAGTCCACAATAGGTGGAATGGCCGCAACAAAGTGTACATAGATGGAATCAAGGAGGATAAAGAAAAACTGAAAATAAAACCTTAATATTTAATACAAACTTTTAGAAAGAAATTACCACTGAGCCTCTTACAAAATACATTAAATAAACACAAAAATCAACCACACTCTGAAAACATCGAATAACAAACACACTTACACCAAATTAAGATAGACTATGCAATTACACTTTAAAGAGAGGGCCCTGAAAGTAATAGAATGTCGAAAAGTCAGAATAACCTAACTTATTACACACTAAACATTTATCAAAAAATAAACTGCTTCCCTTAAGTGAGCTCTAAACGGTAGTAGTGGCTAACACAGCCTCCAAATCACGGGTCGAGGGGAATAGTATGTATTCCCAAAACCTTACCAAACGTAAGAGAGGTCCCCTTGGTAAAATAACTGGGCCAAGGGCGCAGCCTGAAGAAAGAATCACTTTAACGTCGGAAGACGATCAATGGACACGGCCGTTCGACAGGTAATCACACCTTACCAGTTGGCAGAGAGGTCCCCTTGGCAAAATAACTGAACCAAGGGCGCAGACTGAAGAATAAACAATCTCCCAAAGGAGGTCAGCAGCAGCAACTGAAGAAAGGCAGATCTCGTAATCCGGTGATAATCCAAAATAAGTCAAGCCCTCACAATGTTAATGGTCCAGAAAACGACTGACTCAGTCCTGGCGAGACAGCGCCAAATATCGCTCCGGATGAGAAGCCAACACCACACGTGAAAATAAAACAAGCTCATTGTAATTAAAACTATACAACAAGTCACAAATGTCGGGGAGGAGGAAACAGGGCCATTACGTTCCCAAAAAAAATAATTACTGCCAAAGTGACTTATTCAAAACAAATTAATTTATGTTAAATTAAACAAATACTGACACCCAACAAAAAAAATTTTCTACAAGAAAATTTTTCTACAAAGTATTGAACTTAACTCAAAATTTAAAGAAATATATTAAAATGCTAATATCAAAAGCAAACATAGCAATTCAATCTATATGAAATAAAACAGGGACAATAAGAAAAATTAAAGTCTAATGACAAAACTCAAAAAGTGATTAAAAATACTATATCACATTGCCGGCAAAAATAGATTAGAGATAGTGGAAAAAATTTTTTTTTACCACTTTCAATGCAGTCAACAGATATCAAATCGTAACCTTAATACTAAGACTTAAAACTAATACAAGTAAATAATTTATAGTGACCATGCCAAAAATAACATCAGTATCAACATACGAAGAAATATGGTAATATCTCCATGAACTCACAAGTGGAGTGGTGGGCACAGGTTAGCAGAGCAGCAATGTTAACAAGACTAACCTATTATTAGACTAAACCTAAATAACCGACAACAAAAATATAAATCGACCACATTGGGGCTAGTGTTACCTCAACCAAGGTCACCACTCATACACCAGCCCGTAGCGCCAAAAAAAACGGCCGTGCTGTGCTACAGACCCGTGAGCCCGTGACCTGGCTAAATTATTCTGAAAACACAAACATCAGTCAAACAAAAATAAGGACCAAAACCTTAATAGATTAACCTTAACTTAGTCTAGGTCACCACTCATACACCAGCCTGTAGCGCCTAAAAAACGGCTGTGCTGTGCTACAGACCCGTGAGCCCGTGACCTATCTAACCTATGTAAAGAAAGAATTAATGTGGACCATTGGCATAAACAAAGAACAGGGACATAACAGTATATGATTAATGATTTATAAAAAAACCAACCATCAATCACCAAAAAAAAAAAAAAAAAAACTAACACACTGTCCACATATCAAAGATTTACTACACACTCAATATTGTGGCCCTTCACAACACTTTCCAATAATGCCTCTTTTCACTCCAGAGAGCGTCCTTACTCAACACTACTTTTTTTTGCGACTCATTGAGTTTCAAAGAGAGTCTTTTCACTACACTTCACTCAGTTTTAGTGCCTCTACACTTCAGAGAGCGTACTCACACTAAACGGGTTTGGGCCTTAAATACACACATCATTAATGGACATACACAAGACAATGGTAACACCTTAAAATTAACCTGGACACACACAAGACAATGGTAACACCTTAAAATTAACCTGGACATACACAAGACAATGGTAACACCTTAAAATTAACCTGGACATACACAAGATAATGGTAACACCTTAAAATTAACCCCCACCAACAACATATACTGAAGTTAACAGAAATCAAAAGTACCCTTAACAACTCTTAATCAAAGACGACACCGAAGAAGAACCTGCAAATCACGACATTTAACATCTTAATCTTAAATACTTAATCCTAAATTATTTCATAAACAAAACAAACACCTGACACAACATTATTACAACACACCTGGAAACAACACACCTGGAAAGCTGTACATTCAATAAATTTATAGGATTAATAAAATCAGTTAATATAAATATATACAAAACAACTTTGCAAATAGTAATTAACGAAGAACAAAAAGGTTTTTCTCAAATCAACCTGTCGATCAGTCACTGATGCGTGACAGCGCATCAGCGACAACATTACTTTTGCCTGGAATGTGTGGAAAGCTAAAATTCCATTCCTGGAGCAGGAGGCTCCAACGCATCAGCCGTTGATTTTTATTCCTAAATCTGTTCAGGAAAATCAGCGGATTATGATCCGTTAGCATTTTAATCGGAGTCCCTGTAGAGGATAAATACACCTGAAAATGATTAACAGCTAAAATTAATCCCAAAGTCTCCTTCTCTACAGTCGAGTATTTCCGTTGTGCCGGGGATAACTTTTTGAAGAAATAGGCAACAGGATGAGATACTCCATGAGCATCTTCCTGCAACAAAACTGCTCCAACCCCAACATCACTCGCATCAGTAGCAAGCGAAAAAGGAACGTCAAAATCAGGGGCTTTCAATATAGGGAAATTCATTAGGACCTGCTTTAATTTTTCAAAGGCATTTTGGGCATCATTAGTCCACACAAAAGTCACAGTCTTACGTAATAAATTAGTCAGGGGCTCAGCGATATCAGAAAAATTCTTAACAAATCTACGATAATACCCTATTAAACCAAGGAATTTTCTGACATCCCTGCGACCGTATGCGGTAAATTTATCGATAGCAATTCATCGACAACAATTCATCGACAACAATTCATCGATTAGCAATTCATCGACCAAGCAATTTACCGATTCAATAATTCGTCGATTTACAGAAAAAATAAAAACATAATTCAAAAGTTTAAAAAAGCAAATAACCTATTCAATAATTCATCTATTTACAGAAAAATAAAAGTTAAACATAGCAAACCACCAATATAACAATTCATCTATTTACAAAAAAATTAAAACAAAATTACGAGATTTTCCTTTTAAAGAGAAACAAAAGTGCTTTGGTTCTTATCTTCAAGCCCTCGAGGATGGCTATTCAGTTTGTTGAAACAGAAAAAGGCAGAAAAAAACTGTTTGTGTGCGGCCATCTGTTCTATAGAGAAAAGAAGATCGAAGATACACTGTGCACTGGAAATGTGAGAAATACTATAAAAATAACTGTCGAGCTCGAGTAAGTACATGCGGAAACACGATAATAAGGCAATCAAATGAGCATAATCACGCTGCTAATGCAGCAAGTGTCGAAGCAGCGAAAGTCTGTGAGAAAATTCGCGAAAAGGCAAAAAATACAACGGAGTCAGCTCATGCCCTATTGTCCGATGTTCTTGGAGAATGCAGTCAAGCAGCAATTGGTAAGCTTCCAAGCACTGACTGTATGAAAAGAACTGTGAGAAATATCCGATTTAAGAAGAACGATGGACCTAGCCTTCCAACACATCGAAAAGACATAACTTTCCCGGAAGGATTGACAAAGTTGTCAAATGGCGACGAGTTTTTGTATTTTGATTCTGGAGATGTTGAGGACCGAATATTAATCTTTGCGACAAAGAAAATACTTTATCTTTTATTCCTGTAAACTTTTCTTTGACCTCTATTAATAATAATAATAATAATAATAATAATAATAATAATAATAATAATAATAATAATAATAATAATAATAATAATAATAATAATAATTATTATTATTATTATTATTATTATTATTATTATTATTATTATATTATTATTATTATTAAACAAACAAACAAACTCAGGGCAACAGACGAAAGCTAAATGACTGAAGTTACAAACAAACCACTTAAAAAACTAAAAGCAATGCAAATTAAATGACCAAAGTAGTCAATCGATAAATTGATGAATCGGTGAATTGCTTGGTCGATGAATTGCTAATCGATGAATTGTTGTCGATGAATTGTTGTCGATGAATTGTTATCGATGAATTTTCCTAGACTCCATAAGAGAGAGAGAGAGAGAGAGAGAGAGAGAGAGAATCCATAATCTGACTTCAGAATGAAACGGTCCTCTCGTTGAGAGAGAGAGAGAGAGAGAGAGAATCCATAATCTGACTTCAGAATGAAATGGTCCTCTCGTTGAGAGAGAGAGAGAGAGAGAGAGAGACCTTACCTTACCTTACAGGCCTTACAGTTCGTTCGGGTTGCCCCAGGTCCTTCAGTGTGAGGCACCTCTGATGTCTACCAGAGAATTGCTAATGCATCTTCCGGTATATTTTGCATCTTCTAATCATGGATGGTCTGGGATGCATCTTAAATATTTGTCTAGCTTATTCTTAAACACATCTGTGCTCACTCCTGACATGTTTCTCAGATGAGCTGGTAGCGCATTGAATAGACACTGCATTATCGATGCTGGTGCGTAGTGGATTAATGTCCTGTGTGCTTTCCTTAGTTTTCCTGGTATAGTTTTGGGCACTATTAATCTACCTCTGCTTGCTCTTTCTGATATTTTTAGCTCCATGATATTTTCGGTAATTCCTTCTGTCTGTTTCCATGCCTGGATTATCATGTAGCGTTCTTTTCTCCTTTCAAGACTATATAAATTTAAGAATTGTAGTCTTTCCCAGTAGTCAAGGTTCTTAACTTCTTCTATTCTAGCTGTAAATGACCTTTGTACACTCTCTATTTGTGCAATATCCTTTTGGTAGTGTGGGTACCATATTACATTGCAATATTCAAGTGAACTACGTACATACATTTTATAAAGCATAATCATGTTTTCGGCTTTTCTTGTTTTTAAGTGCAGGAGCAACATTCCCATTTTTGCTTTGCATTTTGCCAACAGTATAGCTATTTGATCATTGTATAACATATTCCTATTCAGCATCTCACCAAGGTCTTTAAATACTTCCTTATTTGTGATTGTCTCATTATTAGGTCCTTTATATGCATATAGCATTCCTTCTTTATCACCATTGTTTATTGATTCAAATTTATCAGAGTTAAATACCATCATATTTACCTCAGCCCATTTATATATTTTGTTTAGGTCTCTTTGTAGTGAGTTTCTATCTTCATCACTCACAAGTAATTTCTCTACTTATTCTTGTGTCATCAGCAAAACTTCTCACTACTGAGTCCTTAACATTACTGTCTATGTCTGCAATCATAGTCACAAACAGCAATGCAGCTAACACCGTACCTTGTGGCACATCGGATATTGCCGTAGCTTCATCTGATTTCTCGTCGTTTGCAATCACTATCTGTTTTCTGTTTTGCAAAAATTCTTTTATCCACCTTCCTACTTTATCCACAATGTTATGTTTTCTAATTTTTTTCGCTAATATATTATGGTCTACCTTGTCAAAAGCTTTTGCAAAGTCTAGGTAAACCACATCTTTATCTTTTCATTTATCATATTTTTATATATGCTTTCATGGTGGACTGACAGTTGGGTTTGTTACTTTTTCTGGGTACAAAACCATGTTGTCCTATATTAAATAAACTATTTTTCATTAAATGTTTCATTATATATTTTTTCAGTACCCTTCCATAAACTTTCATAATATGAGATGTCAGACGCACAGGCCTATAATTACTTGCCTCTAGTCTTGATCCACTTTTGAAAGTAGGGGTAATATACGCTGATTTATGCTCATCATAAATCTTTCCTGTATCTGAACTTGGTCTTAATAATATTGCGAGTCACTTTGCGATTGAATGAACCACTTTCTTTAACAAAATGGCAGGTATGCCATCTGGTCCTGCTGCTGATCCATTTTTAATCTCATTAATAGCCTGCACAATATCGGCTTTAGTAATATCTATGTCCGATAAATATTCACTATTTTCATCTCTTATTTCTGTATCATTATTTTCATTATCAATTCTAGGTGTAAATTCACTCTTACATCTTTCTGCTAATATGTTACATAATTCCTTTTTTTCATTCGTTAATCTTCCTTCAATTCTTAGAGGGGCCTATGTCTACTCTTATTTTATTCATCTTTTTGCATATGAGTAAAAAAAATTAGGGTTTTGCTTGATATTTTGTAGGGTCTTTTCTTCTAGGTCCTGTTTTTCATTTTCTTTTGACTGTATAGTCTTTTGTTCTGCATTTTCTATCTTACTTTTTAGTTCCATCACTTTCCATGCATTCTTTTCTTTTGCAAGAACTTTTTTCCACTTTCTGATTTTCTGGAACAAGATCCTTCTGTCTCTTGGTGTGTATGACTGATGTTTACTTTTCTTCTTCAGTATATATTTTTCCACTATTTCCTCTAATCTTTTATATAATATATCCGTATTTACCTGTATATTATCACTTACGAATATGTTTTCCCAGCCTTTGTTTAATTCTTCATTTATTTTTGACCAACTTATAATTTTACTATAGAAATTGTATTTTCCATATCCTTCCCATTTTTTTCTTCTCTTGCCTATCTCTGTTTTCATGTGCTTTGGAACTGATTGTTAATTCTATGACACTATTTTTTCTTTGACATAGTTCACCTCGTTCACATATACTAGGTCTAAAATATTATCCTTTCTTTGTGGCAGGTGATTTATTTGCTGAATGTTATGTTCTAGTAGCATATCTAATAGTTTTTCAAATTGCCTCTTATACTTCTGCACTACTATTACTCTCCCTTTTATATGTATAAATACAACCACAGTCTCCTATTCGTTCTTTCCATTCAACAAAAGGAAAATTAGTCTCCGGATAGGAGTATAGTCCAGTCTTTGTGATTTCTACGTATATCATCCAATTTGCCAATTATTATGTCAAACTCTTTAGTATTAGGGGGTCTGTATATTTCAATGTTTACTAATTTTTCAGATTCAAATTCTACTGCTATTAATTCACATTCTGTGTTACTATATTTCTCACAGATTTTTCCTTGATTTATGTCTCTCCCATATATTGCTGTTCCCCCTTGATTCCTATTTTTTCTATCTGATCTATAAGTTTGGAAATCCTTTATCTGATTATCATTACCAGTCTCTTGTAAGTACCAGGTTTCACTTATATTCATTATATCTGTTTTTTCGGTTTGGGTTAGTTCTTCCAAGAACTTTATTTTTCTTTTTGAGTTACTCGAAACTAAACCTTGTGCATTCATCACTATGATGGTTTGCGTTTTATCCCCATTATCTAATATGGGTAATAATAAGGATTTTCCTATGTCTCTTTCCTGCTCTGATATGTTGTTCTTTTCTTCATTTCCATAACTTTGGACATTAAAAAATCCAACTTTTCCAAAATAGTTGATCTTCCATCTTCATAATTATTCATTTTGTGCTTGTATCTGCATCTATCTCCATATCTGCACCATCCGTTTGCATCGTAGATACATTGCTTTGTTGCACTCTACCTGGGTGCTGATGCCTCATATCATGGTGCTGACATTTCATAACGTGGTGCCCGGCTTGCTTTTTTCCTTCGTCTCATACTCTTTACTCCTTTCTTTATTTGTTTAATTTTACTTTGATTCTTGATATATATTTGCTTTTGATTTTCGTTCTTCATGGCAACAGGAAGCATATACCTGCATTTTTTGTTGAATTTGCAACCTTTTCCTTCTTTCAGGTTTCTACATACTTTTGGATGTAGTTCGCTGCATTCAACCTCATAGCTGTCTAGATATGCACATTTGCCATAAATCTCATAGTTGTGACATATCTTGGATGTTTGTAGTGACATCTTTCACCGAATCTCCAGTTTCCTCTTTTCAAAAGAGTGCAGACTATGTCTTTCTTTTCTTTTTTTACTTGCTCTTTCCCTTCAATATGTATATCAGGGTACAAACTCTTTGGGATTTTTTTTTTTGTGTTGTCATTTCATAGTTTATTTTTTCGTATGTATGTTGTTGCATTGCCTCATATGTAGAGTCTACAAGTTTCACTGCACCCATACTCTTATCCTGTTCTTTGTTTTCATTATTGTTTTCTATCTCTTCAGTCTTATTTTCTTGTATTTCGTTTTCCTCTTCTTCTCATCCTCAGTTTCATCATCCTTGACTATCTGTACATTAAGTCTTGACTTAATAACATTGTCTATCCATATTAGACATGTTGAGCAAAATATTTTTGTCCTTTTTTTTTATTTTGCTGTACTTCCGCGCATGTAGGATGTGTTGGTACGTGGCATGCACAGCATTTCCTTATCAGGTTTTGTGGATTTATAATGATATACCACACATTACATAGATTGCATGCTTTAGGCATTCGTTTTCCTATTGCATCAATCAGTATATTCACCAAACTCACCTTGTTCATTTTCTTTGTTGGGATGTGTTGATTGATGTAGATTTTCTTTTATAAGTCTCTTGATCACTTGGACTTTCTTTGGTATTCCTTCAATTATTTTCAGTATATTTCTGGTGACTTGTTCCAGTTTGAAGGATCATACCCTTTCACTATGTCTGCGTATGTTTTTGCATTTTTTGGTAGGAGTTGTTATTGATCTCAACGATAAGAGCGAGAAAGAGAGAGAGAGAGAACAACTAATCTGATTACTTAATGACACGGTTATTTTTATGAGAGAGAGAGAGAGAGAGAGAGAGAGAGAGAGAACTATTCCAAGTGAGGGGAAGCAGAAAAGGAACAGAAGACAGCGCAATAAGTGTGCAGTGCATAATTAACTCTCCGAACATCAGTCCCCTTAATCACATTCGTTAAGACTCTCGAAACCATTATTTCAAAGTCTCGAACCAGTTAAAAAACTATAGGTGGGACTGTAAGACAAGTGCAAAAAAAAAAAAAAAAAAAAAAACAAGGATTGGGAACAATTAATCATTCCCCTTAAAACCTAAGCACTTTGGTATTTTGTAACTGTTTTAAAGAATCACTTGTTCCTAGTTACAATAATTTCCATGCTGCTACCTGGACACGTTACCTTAGATGTTAGGCCCTTTGAAGGAAAGAACGTGGCCCGATAATATATATATATATATATATATATGTATATTATATATAATATATATATTCATATTACACTGTAGTATTACAGGAAAAGACATTCATATATATATATATATATATATATAGCTTAGTGTGAGGAGTCAGGAGTCAATCCATACTTAAAATCATCAATGAGGGCAGAGGACACACAGATATATAATCTGACTTTATTCCAACGTTTCGTAATTATGAAATTAATTACATCATCAGGGCTGCTAAAATAAAAAAAATAAAATTCTTTGTAAAATCGTAAAAGCCTAAAAATAAAAGTTAAGAATTCAAAAGCTGAAAATTATTCATACAAAAAATTTTCAGGAATGTACACAACCATTAAAATTAAAGAACAACATTTTTTTTTTTAAATCATTACATTAAAATGAAAGGTAACAGAATATACAGTAAACTAAAATTGAAAACTATCCGTGAAATGGGTTACAGAACAAAAGATTAAGGACCAACCTTGAGGAGTGGCAGCGTTAAACTAAATGTAAACATAAATAGAAACAACACAAGTCAGAATAAATATAGAGGAGAGGAGGACGTATGAGTGTTTAACTACGGAACAAGTTGTTTGATAAAAAGTGATTCGAGAATAACAATGTCTTGAGGGTTGGTGGTATGGCCTAAAATGTAGAAGTCTTTATTATCAATGAGTGTTTTACAAATTTTTGAGTGATTTCTGATATTGGAATGTTCCGGGTTTGAAATTCTGCTACCTGTACGCCACGATGAGAATCGATACGCACCTTAATCAGTCTACTGGTGGATCCCACATAGGTCCCTGTTTGACATTCAGGGCAAGTATATTTATAAATGATACCAGATGACATATAAGTTGGTAACCGATCTTTGGTTTTAAAGAGTGAATCAATGGTGAAAGGGTTCTTAGGGATTAAAGTAACATCAGTGGCATAAAAATGATCCTGAATAATTTGAGTGAACTTTTTGTGAAACTTAAGGTCATGAGTAAATGGAAAGCTTGCCCTTGAACGCAGAGAGTTCTTCTATAAAGGACAATTTCATCATAAATATAATGAAGACGAACGCACCCTCAAAAACATCATCGAGAATAATGTCAGCCCTGTTGACTCGAACAGAAATATACATCTTGTTATTTATTACAAGAGCAAAAAGACGAGCAGCCTGGTTATGCGTAACAATCCAGCCCCCCTCAGCAGGACCCCTTGAAGAAAACCAACGTGGTATACCGGTGCTCATGCCCCGTCCGAGGATGCCTCGGTTCTTACATCGGTATGACCACTATGCGTTTCTCCAAGAGGATTTCCTGCCACGTCCAAGAGGGGGTCATTTTTATCTATGCCAGGACTGTCCATAACCAGAGAATAGCAAGGAAAGACATAATCACGAGCATCGAAATAATTGACCGAACTACCGACCACCGCCGCCTGCGCCTCTTGGAAGCATTGCACATTGGGAAGGAGAAACCAACACTCAACATTACGCAGGAAACCTTTCTCCTTCCTACGGCTGCCAGGAGACCTGCACCGAGCGACCCCCATAGTGGACGAGCGAATCAAAATTCGGCATCTGAGGATCGAAATTCTCCCATTCATCCCCAGCACTACAACGCCGCTCGCACGCAAGACGAGTCCCAAACATCAACTTGGGAGAGAAGGCTCCGCCCAAGATTACCTGCCCCGGGCAGCCAATCGTAATTCAGCACCGATCAAGACGCCCCCTATAAATACCAACCCGAGCACCTCGTTTCTTTCCCCCCACCAAAATCACTTTCATGCATCATAAAAAGTTTTCATCCAACCTACCCATCTCACAGACTCATCATCAACATAGAGTTACGGGCTGCTCTAGGAGCAAGAGCCCTTGCTGGCAAAGGCCAGCTAAATCTAAAACAACAACAACAACAACAACCTCGTTTCTTCAGACCTTCTGCAACCACGTCCAGAGGATGACCAACGAGCTGGTCGAAACATGTCGACGGTACTTGAAATAGAACCTGAATCCAGACGACGAACGATTTCTGATTGGATGTTTTAATAAAGACTTCCCGCATTCCACACACTATCCTTTTCCAACATGAATATCGGCCAGTTGCTGACTAACATCGCTGAGACTGAAAAGCGAATCATAAGGAAGATAGAACAGACACTATATAAGATAAATTCGCATAATACAGCCATCCTTTTTTAATAATAATAATAATAATAATAATAATAATAATAATAATAATAATAATAATAATAATAATAATAATAATAATAATAATAATAATAATAATAATGGAGAAACAAGTGCACAATTATGTATGAGTACAAACATATTTCAAAATATAAACGGAGACTGATTATTGTGTGGTGAATATCTGGTGAATTTATTATTAATCTCATTTCTGCTGTCAATACTACTACTACTACTACTACTACTACTACTACTACTACTACTACTACTACTACTACTACTACTAATAATAATAATAATAATAATAATAATAATAATAATAATAATAATAATAATGTATAAGATATGTAACTTTCTTCCTCACTTCCCAGGATCAAATCCAGAAAGTCTCTGGTGAGTCAATAGCGATTTACCAACAAGGCCAGAAAGGCTTTGAAGGAGATTTATCAAAGCCACAAGCCACAAGACCTTTGATAATCTTAGGAAAGTACAAGTTAAACGTATACTTTGCATTAAATTCAGACATTTTCATTTATTTACATTACTTCTGTCATTCTTACATTTACTGAAAATGTAATGATCACGAGAGGGAGTCCCCAGCTCTTGAAGAAAATGAACGACTGAATGAAAAGGATATAAGTTGTTTATATATTTTATATAATTTTTGAGCCATTTTTAATTATTAGATTTAAAAGGAAAAAAAATTGGTATGTATTTTATATTATCTTTCTGGAGCCACTAAGCTGAAGATTAAGACACATTTTCAAGTGTGATAATGAAAGGATAAATAGGGAACAGTAAACCAGACTAGGTAATATTCAAAAGATTTTCATCTTCACTTCCATTTCTTTCAGCTGGGTAGGGAGCATTTCAATGGCCACTTCTACTAATGGTGTGAGCTGCAAGTCAACAACACTGAACTCAAGTCGAGTGTATTATGTAAAAGAGGGAGGTGGAGATAAATGTGAGTATTCTAGTCTCACCATAATCAAAGTTTGTAGTGATTCGTAGCATAATTTTAATGCTACATTGTAGAGAACTTTTTTATCTTTGTACCATTATTGCATTCGTTTCCCAGAAGTTTATAGCGCAAAGTTATTTTCATTTCTGCAATATCTGCGAGATTTTTTCAGCCAAATATATGTTTATGGAAACTGGTCACTTTTATTAAAGATTCAACCATCGCATAAGCTGAAATCATGAATGTGACCTTGTTCTGACATTATTATTGTCAATATACGACAACCAATTCTTACTCTAACATTTAGAGTAAGAAAGTGTGTTTTTTTTTTTGGAAGAAACGTGCAGAAGAAAACGCTCCTTTTATCCCCCTCTCTCAAGGAAGAAATTGCGACATAATTATTACTAGCAAGCACTTTCGTTAGTGTCACCTATTGTTGATGTAATAACATTTAGAATAAAACAATAATTTTATTTCTGAACAAACGTGTAAAACAGGGGGTTAATTTTATTCCCTCTCGTAAGGAAGACAGTATAATATAATTATTACTAACAAGCACTTTCATTAGTGTGGGTAGAATACTTTTAAGTATTTCTCAGGAAGCAGCAATGTTCATATATGATGGGAATGTTAATCAAGTGTAGTACTTGAATATATTATTAATTTTTCCTTGCAATGTCATTTTTTTTATTTTATTTCATCTATTTTCCGTCTTTATTTTCACATCCAATTGTCCAGAGACTTCATAAGAAACGCTGGGAAGAACTTTTAGGAAAAGCTGAATACGACTTGCTTTAGTAATGAGATCTGAGAAGCAACTCTCTCTCACTTTGCCCTGAAAACATTTTGTGAAGTGGCCTTACTTTTCTCCCTCATTTATACCAGAACAGCAACAGACTCAGGTTGTGAATAATTTAATAACCTTTTGCAATGCTACTTGCTCTCTCCTTTTACCTTTTGTCCTTTTGAAGAAACGTAGACTGACATCAAATGTTAATATACTGGGTCCCAGGCGTGAAGCATTTGCTCAATTCCCAGGTTTGGTTATTGGTATCTACAGCTGTGTGTCTCTCTTATGTATGAATGTATGTATGTATGTATGTATGTATGTATGTATGTATGTATGTATGTACACACACACATATATATATATATATATATATATATGTGTGTGTGTGTGTGTACACATACAAATTTTGTCCTTATTTACATATAAGCCTTCCAAGACTACATCTATGTCCCATAATTACCCTTACACCTTTCCAACCTCATGCACCCTCAGCTTTCCAGCCATGTAGCTTTCCACAGAACTCGCGTCAGTGTGGTACAGAGTACAGACCCTCTTTCACCCTTCCCTCTTCCCGGAATTTGTCATTATCAACCGTTTCATGTCGAGATTCCCTCCTTCCCCTTGGCACGAATTTTACGTCAACTCAATTCACTGGGGGAGTGTGGTTTTCTCCCTCATGGGGCATATGATGACGTTCCCCTGGAACTTGACCGTGTGGAAGGATGGGGAAGTGTATTATTTCTTGAAAATCGGGAGAATATGTTCATTTTCTTTAATACATTTATTTTTAAAGAAATTGTTTATTTTTCAAGGATACATTTATTTTTGAAGAATGTATCTAAATTCAGGAATACATATTTATGTTTCGAGGATGCATTTATTTTCAAGAATGTTACAACTTCCAAGGATATATTTATTTGTTAGAATGTATTTTATATCAGGAACAGTTGTTTTCAATGATGAATCTCTTTTCAAGAATATATTTATTTTCAAGGATGAATTAATTTTTAAGGATATATGTGTTTTTCAAGTAGTATTTATATTACAAATATATCTATTTTTAAGACTTGTTAATCAGTATTGTTGTTTTTTTAGAGTTAATTTGCTGGGAGATATATTAATTTGTATATACAAGGCGGTCATGCTACTTCCCATAATATTGTAAACAATCTCTCTCTCTCTCTCTCTCTCTCTCTCTCTCTCATACACAAAACTTTCTCTTTCTGTTTACTTTTGTTTAATGGCACCTCAGACTCGGTCGTATACATTTCAGTCTGAAGGCGAGAGAGAGAGAGAGAGAGAGAGAGAGAGAATTAACTGGGCAAACACACATTACTTTGAGATAATATCATAGCTTAAAGTTCAATAGTGCTCTTAAAATTAAGAGAGAGAGAGAGAGAGAGAGAGAGAGAGAGAGAGAAATAATTGGTCGAAACACATATACTTTTTGATAATGGACACCTCAGGGACCAAGATAGCTTATAGAATTAAGGATGAATATTGCAGTTACGACTCATTATGGTGGAAATGAAGCATATACCTTAGTCCTGCATTCGAGAAGAGTGCATGTAATATCTAGACCACTCATGTTTCGCAGCTATCAGCGTGTAATACTGGAAATTCCTAAGCACATAGTTTCCCCATGAGCTGTCGCCAAACTTTTCTCATTCAGGCTCCGTGAGAAATTCAGATTTTTTTTTTATCCTGATAACTTTGGGTATTAAAGTAACGAGGTATGTGAAAACAATTTTAGCTTGTAGCATGGCAAAAAATGATGATATTTTTTCGCTGTTAGTTTTGAGAAATGAGTAATAATCTGGTTTATGTTTTTGAGTAATGGAGGTTTTTTTTACGATCAGTTTGATATTGTGATAAAAAAAGGTGGCATTGAAGTGGGAGGTTTTTATGACATATAGAATATATCACTTGCACAATTAGAGGGTTGAATGATGAACGCATTACAAGTATTATTTAGTTTTGGAACATTATCATTAAGGTTTTCTGAAGAGAATTTTAAGTCTCTTATTCCCTATTCCCCGATACTTAATTATTTATCTCCTTTTCCTGACTTTCTCTCTCTCTCTCTCTCTCTCTCTCTCTCTCTCTACAGGCTGATTTCTCTTTGAAACCGTCTTGGGTTTATAGTCTGTTGACTCTGTCCATAAGAGTTTCCAGCTGAAGATTTTAAGAAAAATGAAAGAAGGAAAGACGGTATATAGAAAAACAAGGATTTTTGGATAAGTGAGTCCCCGACCTTTACTGGTACAGAATAAACACCAAAATCGAATCGTTGGCCATTGGCAGTCTTGTCTCGAGATAATAAAAATCAACCTGTGTATATTGAGGGTATTAAAGATCTTCTTCACCCACATAAACACGATATATTTAACACATTAACTAATGTTTTTACTAACATAAATCACATTAAACTCACTCGATATTAAATTTACTGACGTAAATAGAAAAGAACGACATTAAAACATATCCGGGTCAGTGGGAAGACGAAGGCCAATTAACACTTCTCTTTGATCTCACCGAAGCTCTTAACCTCCAGCTTTTGGGGAAGTTTTGGCTTCGATCGAGGCTTCATCAATATACGACTGCTGACATTTTGTAAACCTGGTTATAGTTTAGAAGTGTTACAGAACGAGGCTTCGTAATTAAACCTCTAAGATATTACAAATAGATGGATGGTATAATTTGGAAATTATTGGTTAAATTTGGTTTTATATTTGATTTATTAGTACAGTTTCGGCCATTATATTTGAAAGTGAGTTAGAATTTAATGAAGAATTGTCCATACAGAATGTTTTAATGATAAGAGGGCCGACAATCGGTCTTAAACACATTTATCAATTATATTCATAAAGTAGATTTCAAGGCTTTTCTTGTACTGTATATCAAGGAATTAATATTATGAATTTGAAAAAAAAAATTCTCCTACTGAGAACCCCACTTTAGTACATTATTTAAAAGTATGGTATTTTTCTGTATATACCGTCTGTTAGTTTCACACACACACACACACAAATCCTTCTACAATCAGAGGACTTACCTACATAACAGGAAGTCAATCTGTCATGATCTTGCCGTCTCGGTTGCTCTCACCCTTAAGCTGCACTGACCTGGAACCAAAAGGAAAAATGAAATGAAAAGACAAATTATTGATGATAACCTTTATAACAAAGCTAACACTAATGTTATAATGAACTAATTATGATTAACCTAAGCAGATAGTCATAGACAACATTACTATAGAAATAATGATAACATTTAGCACAAAATTCATATGTATGACAAATGATCTTTCGGGAAAGATAACAACGGACCTATGTTTCTGTGACGTTTCTGTAGGCTGTAACCTCAAAGAATATAAGTCAAGATTACCTGAAAGGTGGGGTTAAGTTTAACATGACCTTTGTAGCTTGCTGTATTTCGTAGATAAGTAGAAACACCCGAATGCCTCTACAAAATCATTATATCTATGAAAGTATAAGCGAAAATCATGAATGAATAAGTAAAATCCAGAGAAAACATTCATACATAAGAGAATGACGAATAGGGAATATCTTACAATGCCTGGCAATGTTCAGTATTAAGTGCATCCAGGCAAGCCAGGTGACTGGGCGGTTAATGATGCACAGCTGACCTCAGGTAACCTTACCCAACCTTCCTTTGACTTGAGTAAGCCGGGTCAAAGGTAGGTGTTGTCTGCATTCTTAGGTTATATGATGTTTTATGCCACTTATGCATGTGTGACCTTTTTATATTCACAAGTATTAAGCAACAAATATCTCTTAATATTGGATTTACTCTACTTTGGATGTAACTTACTCAGTTTATTATTATTATTATTATTATTATTATTATTATTATTATTATTATTATTATTATTATTATTATTATTATTATTATTATTAGATTATAGGAAGAATGAATCTATATAACATATGTTTTATACACTTCTGCTGATATACAACCAAAATACAACTGTAATACTATACATCAACAAAGGCTCACATACAACATATGCAAATATGCTTGCATGAGTATGCATGTAAATGTATATTTATCACGGTTTGGGACCTACATAAATACTGACGCAATAAGGTATTGATTTATTAAATAGCAAAGCCAACAATGTAAGCAAAATTTTGCTCTTCCGAAAGAAAAAACAAAGAAAGGGGGAAAATAAATTCTGACGACCCTAAGGAAACGTGTACTCTGGTCAGGCTCCGAGGGCAATAGACATCCTCATTCATTGCAGTCGAATCCCCAAGCGAATCCTTTGCCTAGGTCTGGAGGCCATCCTCCTTCTCATGCGGTGTAAATGCGAGTTAAGGGGAAACTTAATTCTTTGGCCTTTTGTTTAAAAAGAGGGTATACATACAGGATTATCAAAATGATTAGAAGATGTAACATGTTATTGATGATTAATAACTGAGTACTTTCTACGGAATCAGAATAAAAATTCGTTATGTTTCTGAAAGAACTCTTTAGCTTTCATCAGTTAGCAAATCATATTATATACGGATTAAAAATTTGTATGATTTAAAGCATGTAAAAATTGGCATGACTGGATTTTCAGTGGCCACGAATGTAAACATTATGATTTCATATATTTCATTCCGATCAAGCATTAAAGGTTGGGAGGTACCGTTAAAAAGAAACATTCCGATAATAATGCAATTAATAAAACGGTTTCGGGTTGATATATTCTTCAGGTTTGCTGAAAAAAAAAAGAAACTTGAGCCTCCAGGAAAATATCATATTTAAATGCGGCGGGTGTTTGCGAGACAGAATCGCCAACGTTAACGTCTTGGAAATGGCACTGAAAAGTCGTGAAATAGCTCCACAAATATTAAACCATCAAAATGAAATATCATATCTAACACTAAGGTAATTTTTCTCTCTGTGTATAACACAATGCCCCATTTTCCCACAACAGAGAAATGCTCTAAACATAAAGTGTGGTGGTAATTTTAACTCTTGGATAACCCATTCTCTTCTAACAGAGGAACTAAGTGATTAATTTACTTTACATTGTCTTTACTAAGATTAAAATCAAATATGTAAAAAATATCCCTCTCTCTCATTAGCTACTTCAAAACAGACCACTTCTTGTAAATTTGATGCTTCAAGAAGAAGCACTCCGAAATAAATGAAAGGTTTTTAAAATTCCGTTCTGTCGGCGTCGGTGACCCTGGTAGTTGTGACGCCAGATAACCCACAATTAATCAGTCAATCAACATTCCGTTCTGGCAAAGCAGAATTGTTGGTCCCTCGGCGAAGGAGGATGAAGTGTTGCCAACTTAACAATAATCTGTTATATATATTAAGGATAAATAATTAACTAGGCTCTGCCGGAATCACAGAAGGAAAATTCATAAATTAAATGAAAATCTTAATGGTTTTCAAACAAATCCCATTCATTTATTTTAAGTTTGTTAAAAGCTGGCATTCCTGGAAGTTCAGTGGCCATCGAGTGTAACTCTTGGTAATCCTTGAAGTCTTATTCTGGTCAAATTGACAAGTTGTGGAGATATTTTTAAGAGAAAAGCAAACCTAGTGATTAAGATACATTTAATGTGTTGATCGTATTTCTACAAAAACCACAAAAAATCACGAGAAATTGTGAGCTAGTGGGAGTGGCATATTTTTTCCGGCGAGTAGTTTGCAATCAGGATATCCAACCTCAAATCTTAGAGATTACAATGAAATAACATGAAATAATACCAAGCGGGTATTTATCATGAATACAAAGTATAGAGGAATTAACATTAAGTAATTTTTCAAAGTTTACATTGAAATTAAGACCCAAGTTTTCTGCACCACAGAAAAAGCTTTATATAAATTGTCTGTTGATAATTCTAACTCTTGCTCGGAGACAATGCTCACTCGGTGGCCATTCCAGTCAGGAATACAAACCGTAAGATATTTTGACAGTAAGGAAACTGGATGATTAGTAAACCCTATGCCATGTATGTCATCATTAAAACTTGGTTGTTTTAATATGAATTTCCTGTTTCAGCTGTTGCCACCAAGCAGATTATTATTAGTCTGTAACAAATCGTTTCAAATAATAATTCTGTTGGTCACACTGGATGCGCGAGCACATACAGTCGGGTGATTTCATGTGGTGCCAGAGCTTAAGTCACGAATTTCCAAGGAAACCGTATAATTTTATTACGAATGCGTCTCAATTAGACATTAAAATCTGATCTATAAGATTAGTTAGCAATTACAGTCATTTCAATTATTCTGCCGTTCTATCGAACAAACATAATAGGTTTCTGTTTGAAGTACTTTTTCTGCCAATTTTCCTGAGGGTGTCGAGAGATGGCGTTAGTAGTAACGTTTTCAGACAAAATAACTGTATCAAATGAGTGTTAGGCAATGAATCCAGGCATCGCGCGGTCGCCGGCAGCAATTAGGAGAACGACGGTACCATTGTTCGAATCGAAAACTCTGCCTTTACGGTAGTTAGTTACTGAACTAGCCGTTGACAGTTCCTTATGCAAAACATCTTTATTCATCAGTTTTATGAAATGCTATGCTTAAATAAATACAATCAGTGTTATATATGAATCATTTATAGCAAATATTTGACGAAGGTTACTTTAATGTTTATAATTTTATTGATTTTGTAGTGTCCCTCACTGTGAATAATAAAAATAATAACAATAATAATAGTAAAGGGAAACATGAATGTATAATTTAGGATTAAGTAATTTAGGATTAAGCATTGATTTTCAATTGTTTTGACGTTGCCATATTATTTTCATATTGGAATACAATCATTGAGGAAACGGTAATATAGGCGAAGGTCGTAAAAGCTACCTTTATTTTGCATAAGGGTCAGAGGTAAGACGGGGTACCCCCAGGCTGGACGAAGGCAGATCTGAGCAAGGGGTTTATTGCATGTAGGCTATCACTGTTACACTCAGGAAAATATATGGATGACAGTGATGTATCTATTTAGCCATTCAGGGAAAAATGTATTTATTTCGACAGTTTTACATAATTACTTCAAATTCAGATTATGCATTTGAAGCAAGATAGAGAGATTACCACAGTTGTTCCCACGAAATATTCATATTTCCATTCATCATGACACATTATTAATATCCCATACTTAGCAAAACAATTCACACTGATTCGTCGCCTTATTTGAATGATGATTTATGGGTATAATAATGCTGGCACAGATATTTCAAATAACGGTGATGCTAGGAATCTCATAATCATTATTACATTACGAGTATTTCGACTGAACCGTAATTCATAGGGTTTAATATATGGGTGGACTTCAATAATCATATATAGAATCATTTGCATTACACTAACCTCTATATGGACACGTGGTGCAGTGGTAAGCGGCCAAACCTCATTATCTGCAGAGCCAGCGTTCGAATCTCGAATCAGGAGAGGAGAGAAAAATTGGTTCGTTCCCTGAATTACAGTTGGATTCTGTAGATGTATGTAGTGGATTATACCTTGTCGTTAGTCGATTATTGTGGGTTGTAGCTGCGTTAAAATGTACATAATCGAAGCAGGAGGGACTCGAAGAGGTCATCCGGGTTCGAGCTATTTATAAGATGTTAAGATATTCCAGTCATATATATATATATATATACATATATATATATATATATATATATATATATATATATATATATATATATATATATATATATATATATATATATATATATATAATCATGAAGCTACAAATGTCGTTTAATATCAAATTCACGCTACCTCGAGAGTATCTCTCGAGGTAGCGTGAATTTGATATTAAACGACATTTGTAGCTTCATGATTGTATATAAATCACGGTGTGATAAAAAATTTCATACATATATATATATATATATATATATATATATATATATATATATATATATATATATATATATATATATATATATATATATATATATATATATATATATATATATATATATATATATATATATATATATATATAAACAACCAGAAAACACTCTAATTAAAACAAGAGAAAATGACAATGACAAAGAGAAAGGAGGTATTTATGTCCTAATTAAATTATCAGTTGCATTTTTCCCCGCAAAAGAGAAGGCTGGAGATTACGCTTATTGTCCCAAGGAGTAATTAATCAGGAATTTTTCGGGGAAGGAAGAGAAACTGGAGTATCTAAATTAGGAGGAAAGGGGATTTTTCTCTCCCTGATATGATTGCTTTATCTACAAGCAAAAAATAAAACTGAAAAAACAATGCAGTTTCTAATCGCCCTCTTACTATGACTATGAAGCGTTTCTGCTCTTGCAACCAATTCATGTCTATGAATATCTCATAAAAATATACCAGTGATAGAAAAGCTATTATCATGAAATTATATTCACATTTACAAGATATCCAAACACCTACACTCCAGCTAGGCAACATTGTGCAAGAAACATATTAACGAGAATATTGGCGTCGATTAAAAATATAATTTTTCCTTAACTTCATTCAGTTTAATATTACCAACTCATTATTTTGGGGATAATTATGTTGCGTTCTATTTAAAAATCTTCAAATTACAGTAAAATCTGCAAAAGGCCACAGACTCCTCACACTGTCTATGGTTTGCCATTTCCATTTTCACTTTGTATTACTCATATTCGTAATTCCTTTCATTCCTGTTTTCTCTTAAATGGTCATATTCATGCTATGTCAAAAGCAAATATCATAATGGACTTTGTATTTCCATGCTCTAGGTTTCTACAGAAATAAATCCTTATAAGCTTATTGAACGAACGAAAAATAAACCTATTCTACATTTCCAAGAGGTGACAACTCCTTCTCACGGCCAGTGAATCCTGGAATTCCTCAGCTGGGGAAACTGTAATTAAAATACAAACTTCTGAATTAATGAGTTCGCTAAACTAATAAATTCTTTCAATCGCAACTATAGAGAGACAGAGATCCTCAAAATACCTCCTGTAAGCCTTTGAAACCAGTAAGGGAGAAACTCTCAGTACATATTTTTATATTCATCTTTTAATTTGTTAATTTATTTTTCCTTCTTTAATAAGTGATCTTTTTTTTCTGCATTTCCCATTACCCTCTATTCTTTCTAATGAAGATCATGTTCTTTGGAAGCATGAATTTCAAGTTATTGGCCCCTTCTTCCTCTGAATAATAATAATAATAATAATAATAATAATAATAATAACAATAATAATAATAATAATAATAATAATAATAATAATAATAATAATAATAATAATAATAGGAACAGTAAGACAGACTCACTAGGGATTAGCGTTAAAAAAATTCGTCGAAATCTTGTTTACCTGTTTTGGAAAGGATGCCACTTAAGCTTCGTACACATTCTAGTGTCTGGAAACAGCAGACAGCGTGGTTGCTGAAATGTACAAAGGAAAAAGAGGTATAATGCTGAAATAGTGAAACAGGGAAAAAATAAATATGATAAAAGTAGAATAAGGATAAATGGGGAAAAGTGGTCTTGTCTCTAAAACTATGTGAGCAATTGAACCAATATTTTTATATATACTCATCCAAGACTCAATTCGGGGCACGGAAGAAGCGTCTTCACTCTGTGTAAATTCCTGACTAATTACAGACCAATTCCACATTATTTGTTGTATTCGTCTGCTAATGCAACTCCCTTTAAAGGTATGCCATACATAATAACTCTCTCTCTCTCTCTCTCTCTCTCTCTCTCTCTCTCTCTCTCTCTCTCTCTCTCTCTCTCTCTCTCATGGAATACTTTTCTACACAAACAGTAATACACTCGATTATATTTTTCCTTGATACAAAATAGCTGTATACAGTAATATTTTTCCTTGGTGCAGGACAAGTGCAATTAGTGAAGATATATAAGCAAAAAATTACGAAAGTTTTTTTTTAATATACGTTTTAGATCTTGCAGTCTAATATATTTTGTCGAAAGAGAGCAGATGTATGAAAGAACATCTTTCTGAAATTCTGACAAAAATACAGGTTTTAGTCCCTGAAAATAAATGCTGAAATGGAAGTTATGAATACCTATTAAAAATGAAAACTCTGGCTTTACCTCACGCTCCAAATGACTTGCAGACTCGATCAAAGAAGAGGAGTTTCGAAACATCAGTTGCTGTTTTTCACTCAGTCACTTGAAAGACGATCGGGAATAAGGTCAGAAAAACGTGCACTCTCCGAAACCTTGAGAAAAGAGGAATTCTCTTTCGGCAATCCCAGGGATTTCTCTGGAAGACTCAGGAAGTAAGTTAGAATTGGTAAGACTGGAAAGAATATCTCTTATTACAGTCCACCTGAAGAGGGAAGGAAAAACAACCAGGTACCCTCCTGTGAAGTAAGGAAGAGTGGTAAGGTCTTTTCTTTCCAATTGCACTGGACCCGACGAGGAGGAGAAAGAGAGACAGCATTCACGAGTGCAAATAACTTCTTATAAGCTGCATCGGGCTCTGCAATTGCTGAGATTAAGGCCAACTTCAGCCGAGTAATGAGGTCTCCATCTCACCTGCGGGGTTGAGGAGGCAAAAATATGTTCAGACTCAGTGGAAAATGATCGTTTCTTTGCAGATTTTAGTTTTTGGGGACCTGTTTTTTTTACGTAGTTAGATGAATGGTATGTTCGTCTCCTCTCTCTCTCTCTCTCTCTCTCTCTCTCTCTCTCTCTCTCTCTCTCTCTCTCTCTCTCTCTCTCTCTCTATTTATTTATCCATCATTCTGCCTGTCTGTCTTCTTATCTCTCAACCCGCTCTCTTTTTTGCATTCGCGAAGTGATGTACGCATATCATCTTTGATTTATAAAGGAAATCAAATATTCTGAAGAAATAATCATTCAACATTCCAATGAATCAGTTATCACATAAAAGCGTAAATTAACAAGAAATAAAAGAAATATATTTGTGTAAATATACCTTTTTCCTTCATCACACCAACGAACAAAAGGATTGACACCAACTCTGACGGCCGAGTATTCCTGGAAAAAGTTCCCAGAGAGAAAATGTTGAATGGAATTCTCCTGTCGCTGCCTCTGGCCTCAAATATGAGAAGGAGATTATTCTAGATTAAGCGGAATCATGTTGGTAAAGAGACCTTCTCGTATTAGCAGGTACAAGTTGATAATTACCTCAGCAAAAGCCGCATAAAGCATAGTTGTGAAATCTTATAATATGAGATATCTATTCCATTGTTCTCATATTGTTATATGTGATATATTGTACCTCAATCATAGTTTTGAAATCTAATAATGCGTGATAACTAAGCCATCATTCTCATATTGTAACAGGAGGGTATGAACCTAAACAATAGTTTTGAAATCGAACAACACGACATACTTAATTATTCATCACCTTTTCCTATAACTCTTCTCTCTCTCTCTCTCTCTCTCTCTCTCTCTCTCTCTCTCTCTCTCTCTCTCTCTCTCTCTCTCTCTCTGCTGGCTGACTTCCCTTTGGAGACCGCTGGGGTTTATAGTCCGTCAACCGTCCATAAGGGCTTTCAGCTACAGATTTAACGAAAGAAAGATCAATGCTATTGTTTTATGTTATTTCTATGCCATGTATTGCAACAGGAAACAATGAAGCACTGCAACAATGTCCTGTTCTCCCCAAAATCATTCCCATTTCGAAAGGGACACAGACATAAACACAGAGAGACGCTCCGGTTAAGATGATGTGGCAATAGTTTCTCCCAATATCCTGCAGTAACTATCAGCCGACTGATGCAGCCTCTTCGTCAACGACTGCAGGGGGGAGGAAGAGGAGGAGGAGGAGGAGGAGGAAGAGGAATAGAAATAAACTGTTCGGTTTAATGTTGTCGACAGCTTCGTTTCTCTGTTGATATGTTTTTCATCTTGAAATTTTGAAGGCACGTGTAAGGAAATATATCTAGAATATAGAGAGTTTTGTTTGTAAATTGCTTTAAAAAAATCAGCCGAAATTTTCGAAAAGTTTTTTTTTTAAGAAAAAAAAATATGTAGCAAAATGCAGGTTTTAAAAGTTGGTTCAAGTGCTTTTGTAATAATTACAATCTTTTTAAAAGAAAATTAACCACAATACTTAGTATGTTATAGCATTATCAACCTCTGTGTTACGAGGTAAAGTAATTATCGAACTTTAACTAAAGCGAGAATTGTTCATGACAATTTTTTTTATGCTACTCTGTGATAAATTATCATAAAAAAGTATTACAGGAGACTCCGTCAACATATATTTTTGAGAATACTGCAGATTTATTGAGGGGCTTAATATGTTTGATATATATATATATATATATATATATATATATATATATATATATATATATATATATATATATATATATATATATGTATAGTATTAAAAATAAATGTGTCCTTCACTTTAAGGATTTAGCCAAAAAATTCTACTTGGAAAAGAGTTCTAAGTGTCTCAATGACGTAAATGTCTGTACAGTACCAAAGATCAGCACTGATTTGCCCACTGGAAAAACCAAAACGCATATAACAGCCAAAAAAGTAATTTTTTCTCTGAACTGAATGCGAGCACAATAACCGCATCCCGTATTATCATAATCTCTCGTCTTCTCTCCCGGATAACAAGCGGCTTTATGTGCTTACTGCAATACACTTTCCATATGCCGACGTTATATCCTAAAGAAGAAGAAGAAGAAGACCATCATGATTCCCCGAGGGTGAAAGGTCCGGACAAGACCACTCAAGGCAATAAGATCTCTTTGAGGACGCCAGACTACTGCAGATACAAGGGATGTAGTTTTCTGAAGTCCCTGCTCAAAGGGCTAGAGTGATCTCCAGATGAGATCAGATGCTCAAGTCAGAAAAAAGCTGACTGTAGAGAAACATCAGTTTTCTTCCTCTGGTATTTTGACTCGTTTCGATCATATTCCTCGTGTGTTTAATGCGTTAGATTTGTTGTTATTTGGTGCATTTTCTGCTTTTATTGACAGTTGTTTATTTTACAAATAAAGTGAGAATTTTGAGGAGGATTTATTCAGTCCTCCAGAAATACGAAGCCTAACACCTGTTAAATTTGGACCAGGTAAATTCCCTTTACTTTTATTGTCCCTTTATTTTAAGTTGTATATTGTCATCACTCTTATTGAAGTATTGTACTAGTAAAACGATACTTTTAATTATGATTTAATTATATATATATATATATATATATATATATATATATATATATATATATATATATATATATATATATATATATATATATGATATTGCCTTGTAAAATGTATATCTCGCCATGATTTTGATATATCTACTGATCTAGTTGTAATGTATTCTGTGTAATGATAATAATTGTTGAAATATTGTATGTAGTTTAATGTCAGATCTCACAAGAATTAATTACCTAGATAACTTAACACCGTAACTTAGAATAAATAATAGCTTTCTTGATAATACCATAGTAGAGGGAGAGAAAGTTTAAGTTAGACCAGATATTGTAGCTGTCATTGAAATCGCTTTGTTTTGAGTTGAGATGGGTGTTTGTTTCCTGTTAGATTTGCGTGTTGAAAAGCAAGAGTTAACAGTTGTGTTGTGCTGAGATTTCATTAAAAGCTTTGTCCCATACAATTTTCTGGTAAAGACGTGTACCTTTTTGAGAAATAAAAACAAGCTATTGCACCAAAGCACATGGCAATTGCACCATGTTTAAGATTAAAGTGCTCTGATCATGTATTGTTCTGATCCTGTCCCATGAGATTTTCTGTTCGAGTCACATACACCTTTTTGAGAGAAAAAGCACAGGTCCCGATTGATTACATCATGTTTTGTAAGACTGCATTGCTCTGACCATGTTAGTTTTGGCCCCAAAACATTTTGCCTTAATAATGACGTCATCTGATTGTTTCATTTCTTGCTGGAATAGTAAAAATTTGCTCATTCTGATTTCAGAGACCTTTCGTGTGGTTCCCTCTCTCTCTTTCTTCAAAAGAAAGAAATTAATAATGTAAACTATTTGTGCGGCCACTGGTATTAATCTTAGCTTTTGAGATCTTATAAACATAATGAAAGTGTGTATATCTGCAACAGGTCCTGTCCAAAGTGTTTTGTGAATCTCGAGCAGCTGCATTTCGGGTGATTTTGCAAAAGTTTTCACAAGCTAGTGGAAGGTAAAGTGAATCTGACTTATTATTACCATGATATAACAAGGTATATTAAGGGATTTTTGCCTTAGCGAAATTGTTTTTGACAAACCTTTTAATTCTTTTTATATCTTATATATTGGTGGTTTAACATTTATTTACTTAGTAATTTAAGCATTTCTTAATAATCTACCATTGCATACTTGATTTTATTCTCATTTACTAAGACTTTCTTTTCAAATCTTGAGTAATTCTTGATAGTTTAAATTTTGCTTGACAGATTTAATTTCTTGATAAATTGACCTTTGTAATTTAACTCAAGAATTAATAAAATTTTGTGTTGTTTTCAAGTAACAGTAAATTATTTCAGATTGTGAATTCTAATTATAAATTTTAAGTTTGAAAATAATTTTTTTTTGTAAATTTTTTTAAAAACAGTGCTTTATTTATTGACCACCAGTGAACAGGATTAATCATGTGCATAATGCAAAGTGATAAACATGTTTTGTTCCTTTAGTTTTGCTGAAGTGAATTAAGACCAGGGAAACAGTTGAAGTTCATTTGTTGATACCTCAAGCTTGTTTTGATAAACTTAGACTGATTTCTCACATGATTAGTAAGTTTGTTAAGGGATCGTTGTTGCCTTTAAAGTACTCAGTCGTAATGCTATTGTTATGAGAGTTCAGGTATCTGGCTGAAGTGAGGTAAAATTTTGAATTCTGTGATTAATTGTGTAATAACCAGGTGGTTGGTGCACATCGTTACAATATATATATATATATATATATATATATATATATATATATATATATATATATATATATATATATATATATATATATATATATATATATATATATATATATATATATATATATATATATATATATATATATATATATATATATATATATATATATATATATATATATATATATATATATATATTGTAACGATGTGCACCAACCACCTGGTTATTACACAATTAATCACAGAATTCAAAATTTTACCTCACTTCAGCCAGATACCTGAACTCTCATAACAATAGCATTACGACTGAGTACTTTAAAGGCAACAACGATCCCTTAACAAACTTACTAATCATGTGAGAAATCAGTCTAAGTTTATATATATATATATATATATATATATATATATATATATATATATATATATATATATATATATTTAAATATAATTTCTGGTTTTTCTTGAAACAAAGAACTCGTCCGAAACCGCATGTGTGAATATGGCCGTACATTTTGTACAGTTTACATGTATGTGTTTCTTCTGCAAGATTTGGAAATGATAATAATAATAATAATAATAATAATAATAATAATAATAATAATAATAATGAATCTCACATAACTCTAAAGATAAGATTTGGAACCATACACACAAAAGCGTTTCTGCCAGAAGACGCGAGGAAAACGTTCCCAACGGCAATGTCATTTAGATGAATATCATTGCCTATTACATTTCCTCTCCGGTTTCGTAATTTCCTGATAGCCTCCAAGTTTCCCCTCTTTAACGAATCCCATTCCGCTGGCTATGAGAAAGAGTTGAAGTCATCTTTAGGCTTCTGCGTAGCCGAAAAGATATGTCAAGTCGAGCCTTTCATCTAAGGGAATTTCCCCTGGGTTAAAGGAGGCTGGTTGAGAGAAAAGAAATATTTATTTTTCAGTCTCGTATACAGAAGTCTAATGGGCACAGTGTTTCCAGAATTAGCAAATATAAAGTACAGTATAGTGAGAAATAGACAGAGATTAAAATATTGTCTTACCAGGTAGGTATAATAAATAAAAATTTATTTTTTCATCTCGTGCCCTGGAATCTGAAGGGCACAGGTGTTCCACAATTAGCAAATATAAAATCAGTGATAATGAGATAAAGACACAGATTAAAATATAGTCTAACTAGATCAGTATACTAAAAAAAATGAGCAAATATAAAGTCTGATAATGATGAATAGACAGATTCAAATATTGTTTTACTAGGAAGTATACTGAAGAAAATATTTATTTTTCTGTCTCAAACACTGAAGTTTCAAAGACACAGGCATTCCACAATCAGCAAATATATGACGTGAGTCATAATGAGACAAACACCGATTAAAATGTTCTTAGTAGGGCATGAGATAAGCGAATGACGAATTACTATACAACAAAAAACTATAATAAAAAATAAGACACAGAATAAAGTATTATATTACTAGGCCAGTCCTACTTAAACTAATACGCTATCTTGAGATAAGTGAATGTAGGCTTATTATAAAAAATATAATGATAAAAGAAAAAACACATTGATTAAACTATTGTGTTACAAGGTCATTGTAATGACAAACTATCATGAGGTAAATGAATGAAAAATTATTATAAAAATAAATAATCACATATAATCAACAATAATAAAAAAAAACTATTAAATAACGATAAACATTTTACTACGAGTAAATTGCCGTTTGAATCAACAGCGTTTTCATGAAAAATGAGCATTCAGTTATAATTCCGCTAATCCAATTCATATAATCAAACTTCACTCGGAATTATTAGTTATCAGTCTATAATCCTCTCTGCTGTGTAACAAGTGAGAATTAACTATATATTTTTTTTCAATTCTGACCTCATGAAGTCTTGGATCCTTTTGGTAATGTTTGTGTTTATTTCTCTCTTGTTTGTGTCCTCTCTTTTTTACGTCTCCGTCAGATGCCTCCAGTTTCCACTCGGCAATGAGGATGATAATCATCTAACTTCCTTGGAAAATAATCTAATTTAAATAATTTAAAATCAGTTTCTGTTTTAATTTCTTATCTCATCAAGTTCCACTTGAAAAGAAGGTCATCACTGAAATCCACTTAAACAATGATCTTCAGGGATGGGGAACCTGCGGCCTTCTGAACCATCAGGCACGGCCTTCTATATAGAAGGCCTTTTGATATATATATATATATATATATATATATATATATATATATATATATATATATCTTTTTTGGCATTGAACATTTTGTCTCAAATCTTTATGCACACATACACATACACGCGCGCACACACACACACACACACACACACACACACACACACACACACACACACACACACACACACACATATATATATATATATATATATATATATATATATATATATATATATATATATATATATATATATATATGTTCAATGTCAAAAAAGATATATATATATATATATATATATATATATATATATATATATATATATATATATATATATATATATATATATATATATATATATATATATATATATATATATATATATATATATATATATATATATATCTAGCTTGAGTGTGCTCACTCACCTACACACAGACAAAAGGAAAGTTATCTGTGTTTAGTGATGTCGCTCCTAGAGATTGGAAACATTTTTCTTTAAATTCAGTGACTCTAAACTTGAAGCAACAAATATAAAAAGGCAATGTTTTCCTGTAAGCTACCCTAGCCTAGTGGGAGTGAGTGATTTGACGTATGATACAGGAAGCGTTCCTGTCTCGTCCGCCTCCTCACTGTGGTCTGTGCTACTCTGAATAACTACGTACTCTACTCAATAACTGTGTTGTCGTGGCTTACTCCATACCGACTTGTTTTGTGAGACTGAGTTAGTTATACCCTTATTTGAAAGAGTACATCTGCAACTGCGTGCATCAGTTTTACAGACTTGCTTTTTATCGTTGTGACTTAATAGGAGATATAGTGATCTTATTCTTGCTAATATGTTAGGCCGCCTGCACACTGTTCCAGACGAAGCGGTCTTTAGATAAGACACAATCAATCAGAGTCCGAAACCATGTTCTTGGAATCTTGGCCATGAATTCAGCAATTGTCATTTTGTGAGATTGGAAACCGTCGATATTTCACATTGTTTCTGCAACAATTAGGTAATAATAATAATAATAATAATAATAATAATAATAATAATAATAATAATAATAATAATAATAATAATAATAATAATAATAATAATAATAATAATAATATTATTATTATTATTATTATTATTATTATTATTATTATTATTATAACATGGTTGTGGATGCAGTTTTATTGATGTCTTGTCTAAGACTGTTTTGTCTGAGTCAGTGTGCGGCTGGCCTTACTAATTCATTATTAACCCTTTTTTATGGCTTTTCAGAATAAATACATTTCTTTTTGACCGATAATTATGTCAAAAACGTTAAAACCGACTTTGAAAGAAGAAAACAGGATTTTTAATGAAGAATGGGAACTGCAATATTTTTTAGTGAATACAGGAGGCAAAATGTCTTGCCTGCTTTGTGATATTGCAATTGTAACAGTTAAGAAATTCAATGCACAGCAACACTATGCTCTTCACAAGGACAATAAATATGCCAAATTAGAGGGTGAGCCTCGAAAGATAGCACTGCAGAACTGAAATATGGAAAACAGAAGCAAACACAATTTTTCCAGTCTGTGTTACATCAAGGGAGTGCTACGACAGAAGCAAGCTATAAAGTTGCATATTTGCTTGGAAGAAAGGTAATCCATTCAGCGATGCAGAACTCATAAAGGAATGTATTTTAGAAGTGGTAAGATGTATAGACCCCGATAAAGTTAATAAGTATAAAGAGGTGCCTCTTTCAAGAAGGACTGACATAGATCGACAGCAAGAATTGGCCTGCAATGTAACAGAACAATTGAAAAATATAATAAAAAAGAGAATATATATATTACTCAGTGGCTTTGGATGAATCAACAGATTCCACTGATTCAGCACAAGTATTGTATTGTATTCGTGACATAAGAGATGATTTTCAATTATATGAAGAATTGCTTGCTTTAGGCACCCTTCAAGGAAGGACAAAGGGGATAGATATTTTTAAGAACTTCATACAGCAATGTCATAAGATAGGACTAAATTTTACTAATTTGGTAAGTGTTTGTAATGATGGTGCTCCAGCTAAAAATGAAGGATTTATTGGACATTTTAAGAGAGAAAACCAAGAACCAAATATACTGATTTCTTTTCACTGTATTTTACATCAGCAAAATCTGTCATTTTAAATGATTCTTTGCAAAACGTTATAAGCATTGTTAACTATATTCGAGTGAATGCCTCAAAGCATCGTCAATTTCGAAACATGCTGATGATGGATGACGAAGTAATTAGTGTAGATTTGCCACATCACTCAAAAGTATGCTGGTTGTCGCAAGGGAAAGCATTGGTCAAAATTTTGTCTTTACAAAGGCAAATTATTGACTTTTTCAAAGAAAACAAGTATTGTGATTATCAGATCCAATGTTTTACAGAGATGTTGCCCTTTTATGTGTTGTAATGTCAAAACAAAATGAGTTAAATATTTCATTGCAAGGCAGAAATAAATGTATTTATGATATATAGCAAAAAATTCAGGCATTTAGAAAGAAGCTGTTGTATTTCAAGTCCCTTTTGGCTCAATCAAAACTTGCAGAAGAACACTCCCCAGCTTACAAAGGTAATGAGTGAAAATGAAGATATCTATGGATATTTTGAAGAATATGAGTCGGTTTTAACACATTGATAGAAGAATACAATAAAAGATTCAATGATTTTGAAAAGCATAACATCACTCTGAAACTTACTTTTCAACCTCACTTAGTTGATGTATCAGAGGCTCCTGAAGAGTTACAAATGGAGATTATTGAAATGTCTGAGGATAATATCCTGACGTCTTTGTTTGCCAAGAGAGAAAATCCCGTCGAAATGTTGAAAAACGCGATAGAATATCCTCGTCTTCGTGAACATGCACGGCGACTGACTTCCTGTTTTCCTTCAACACACTGTTGTGAATCCACATTTTCGTACTTGGCGCAAATCAAGAGTTTACTGAGAACACAGTTGACAGACGAGCATTTGGGGGACCAATTGAGACTAAGAACCACTATGTTAGAGCCTGATATCAAAATGCTTTCTCAAAAGAAGCAAACTCAAAGAAGTCATTAATTTGCATAAAAAGTGAACGTCCTTGGCTACTGTATATTGAATATTTGAAAATGTTATGTTCTCGATGTCTACATGCTGTCTTTTTATAAGACTATTATTCCTTTACTTGTTCCTTGAATACAAAGAACCTTCTTTCTTAATTGAAATAATTTGAAAATGTCATGCTTTCGATATTATTCATTTACCTATTACTTTGAAAACTTCTTACATAAATAAAATATTTGAAAATTCTATGTTTTCGATATCATTCATTTACATATTACTTGTATAAAAAGTACTTACCTAAATACAAATATTTGAAAATATTATGTTTTCGATTTCTATAAACCTGTCTTTTTTATTAGGTAAAAAATAATTTACTTAAGGGATAAAATAACTTGAAAATTTTTTTCTATGCGGCCTTTATGAGGGATGATGAATTGAAAGGTGGCCTTCATGCACAAAAAGGTTCCCCACCCCATGGTGTAGAGAGAGAGAGAGAGAGAGAGAGAGAGAGAGAGAGAGAGATAAGGGGAGGGGGCGTCTTTTACACATCTGACCTTTTCATTCATGAAAAATCAAGAGTCGAACAAAACAAATAAAAATTCTACGAAATTCAAAAGTCAAATACAATATACGTAAGGAGAATCTCAAGGGTATGAACCATTTATGAAACATCTGCTCTACAAATCTCATGACTCTCGAATGCTTTATATATGTCTTTCTATTCATACAGGGAACTTATCAAGTTCAGATCCCCTTCATGCAAATATTTATTTGCCAGAAGGAAGCGAAGATAAACACTTTATTTTCTATAAATACTCATGAATATCATCTCTGAAGGTCAAAGGATGAGTTTACACAGCAGTAGCAACTCACTCTCTATATTAGAGGTGAGAGAGAGAAAGAGAGAGAGAGCGAGAGGAGGGGTGTCTCCAGCGTTAAGTGGAGGGCAGTATAATATTCTGAATGTGCAGTTGGGAAGTGGTAAGTGTCTATATTTTTCCATCTTTTATGCCTGTGTTTACATTTTGGCGTGTTAGGAGCTGGTTGCCTTAAAGGGAGACGTTTTTTTTTCTAGAAATATTTTATTTTCGTTTTAATGGAAAGGATGCATAATAAAAATAATTCTTTTTTACCTTTTTACTTTTACATATTTTTTGTTGGCATTTGTACCAGTGTGCCAGTGTTCTTGATTACAATATTTTTCAATTTATAAAGGAAATGTGTTTTTGTGGTTTATCTGAGGTCATGACCTCTCTCTTTTTTAAATAATTTCTCTTACCAAGTTTTAATATGCAAATCTCAGCCTTTCCTTAAAAAAATAAGTAGCATAAATCCTCTTTACAAGCTGCACAAAGTATTTTCAATAATTGCTGACATATTTTTTTTAAATAGATCCCGAGATTTTAATCCCTAATATCTTTATGATACGATCAGTTCTAAAAAAAAGTACTGAAATGGATTTTATTAATGTCTAAAAAAAGTACTGAAATGGATTTTATTAATGTGACTAAATTTTAAAAAATTAATGAGTGTTTGATTATGACTTCACAAACATAAACTGAACACAATTTCCAAAGTATAAGAAAGTAAAATCACTTAGACAAGGGCACCACAAGAATCCATTCTTATTAACCCTTTAACATCAGCAATGAGTTAATGTTCGGCTTTAATTGAAGTAAACAGAAACCAAACACGTTTCCTTAATTATGGGAAAATGAAATCACACACAAGGGTACCACAAAACTTAATTTTCAATAACTTATAAAATCCGCAGTAGAAAGAGTCCATCACAGTAATATTAGGTCACACAAAAACGAGCAATTTCTTCACCGAATCATCCTCCTTCCCTAGATAACAATTCGTCAGCTTCACTGCTTGCCTGACGTTCATCCGGATCATCAAAGGCTGTTACTGAGGGCCGTTAATCTGAGATAACTGAGTAATTGAGAACCACTCAGGGCGGGTTTATTACGTGAGCTTTTAATGAGTTTTTCATAATCCACTTGATTACATGCGGCTCGCTAAATATGATTGCGTTAACAACGGCTGCTCTATGGATATGTTAAACCTCGAGTTTTATGTATAATGTCTACAAAGTTGTGTGAGTATGTTCTGCAGAGCAAACAAATGTTTTTGCAGAATTATGTGATTTTAGGAACTTATGTATAAAGTCTACAAGATCATGAGAATAACTTCTACAGGGCAAAAATTTTTGTCCAAAATTATGTAACGTAAGAATTTTATGTGTAATGTCTACAAGGTTATGGAATAGATTCTACAGTGCAAAAAAGTTTTTTGTCAAGGGATATACCTTTAAAAAATGATGTATAATGTCTAAAAGGTTATCAAAATGATAAACTTTACAAATTTATGTATAATGTCTATAAAGTTATGGGAAACTTCTACAGTGCCAAAACTTTTTGTCCAAAATTATATAACTTTGGTTCATAGGGGTACCTTTTATGTAAATTTTGTGTAGAATACGCAATAAAAACAAATACTCTAATTTATTAATATGAAAATGGAGAATAACACCCTTACAAGCGACTGAGAATTGTGAGGTTTTCGAAATTTCATGCAAGAATGATCAACAATGTGAGGACAATACCTTTCATATGAGTTTTAGAGGCCATAGAAACTGCGAAGCTTAATATTATTCACTTTACTTTTAAAAAGTGATAGCAGGTGTTTTTATATATTGCTAACTCCCCCCCTTTAAAAATATGACGACACATAAATTATAAAAAAAAATAATTCAATAAAAACTCCAATATCTACAGTAGACCCTATAAAATTAGATAATTATATAGAAAAAAAAAACTATTTGAATGAATAATGTAAAATCTGGGCCATTCTATACGTCACATACAAAAACAGTTCCTTTAAAATTCTATTCAAATCACAACAGAGTAACAAACTTTTAAGTTGCCGGATTTGAAACACAAAAGCACTAGCCTCAAGATCCCACAGTCTTCCATAACGATCAGTCAGGGAAGGTTCTGGGGTCTTCAGTATTTAAAACGGCTGTTGTAGTTTGCACAGTTTTTATTAAGCACTAAAACCAACTACCAATGTATTGTTAAACCAATGAAAGCATTGTGAAATGAAAAATAAAAACATCACGTATCTGAAATCCTTCAAAATCACTAGTTTCATCTTCTGAAGCAGAGAATTTGCCTAACACACTCAGTCCCAATATTTACACTGTCGTCATAAGGGACCCTGTCCGAATCCGGTGAATCGTCCTCGGCTTCGTCGTCAGTGCCACACTATAATGAGCCTAAACCATGAAAGTCAGAGTGAATTTTGGGGGCATTAACCCCGATTTTAGCAAGCTTGTTCCAGATTTATGTGTACGATTTTACTGTGATTCATATCACACCTACTTTTAAACTAAAATTGTCACGCTTAGATCTGAACATCCTAACACAAGCTATGCTATTCTATTAAAACATTATACTGCTATAAATTGTGCTGTAAACTTCATAGAGATCGTTGTATCCTGCATACAGATTTCCTAATACTCCTAAACTCCTGCTGTCGTAATAATTACCATACAAATCTATAAACTATAAAATGATGCAAAGCAAGAAAATATTCATTTCCAATCGAGTGAGAACTGACAACATAAAACAACTTTCAGATATTCCACGGGTGAAATTTTCCACGGGCCCCGTAAACGAACATGCATGAATGGGCCATTGTG
>JANJGK010003164.1:30000-47500 GCA_039081455.1 Macrobrachium rosenbergii | reverse complement strand
CAAGAACTTCAAGGAAGAGGCCCAAAGGCCTTCAAGACTGGCCAGTCTCTTGAGGACAGCCTTGAAGGGAAGGCTCCGACCCAGAGGCTGCTTCCTCGGAGGAAGGCAGGGATCCTGCCAGGCTGGGGAAGTGGGCCTGGAGAGGTCACAAGAACTTCAAGGATGAGGCCCAAAGGCCTTCAAGACTGGCCAGTCTCTTGAGGACACCCTTGAAGGGAAGGCTCCGACCCAGAGGCTGCTTTCTCGGAGGAAGGTAGGTATCCTGCCAGGCTGGGGAAGCATGCCTGAAGAGGGCCCAAGAACTTCAAGGATGAGGCCCCAAGGCCTCTAAGGCTGGCCGGTCTCTTGAGGGCAGCATTGAAGGGAAGGGTCTGAACCAAAGGCTGCCTCCTCGAAGGGAGGCAGGTATCCTGCCAGGCTAGGGAAGCAGGCCTGGAGAGGGCCCAAGAACTTCAAGGATGAGGCCCAAAATCCTCCAATACTCGCCAGTCTCTTGAGGGCCGCCTTGAAGGGAAAGATCCGACCCAGAGGCTGTTTCCGTGGAGGAGGGCAAGTATCCTGTCTGGCTGGGTAAGCAGGCCTGGAGAGGGCCCAAGAACTTCAGGGATGGGACCAAAAAGCATCCAAGGCTCGCCAGTCTCTTGAGGGCAACCTAGAAGGGAAGGGTTCACCCAGAGACTGCTTCCTCGGAGGAAGGCAGGTATCCTGCCAGGCTGAGAAAGCGGGCCTGGAGAGGGCCCAAGAACTTCAAGGAAGAGGCCCAAAGGCCTCCAAGGCTGGCCAGTCTCTTGAGGGCAGTCTTGAAGGGAAGGGTCTGAACCAAAGGCTGCTTCCTCGAAGTCAGGCAGGTATCCTGCCAGGCTGGGGAAACGGGTCTGGAGAGGACCCAAGAACTTCAAGGAAGAAGCCCAAAATCTTCCAATGCTCGCTAGTCTCGTGAAGGCAGCCTTGAAAGGAAGGGTCCGACCCACAGGTTGGTTCCTCGGAGGAAGGCAGGTATCCTGCCAGGCTAGGGAAGCGGGCTTGGAAAGGGCCCAAAAACTTCAAGGATGAAGCCCAAAAGCCCCCAAGGTTCACCAGTCTCCTCAGGGCAGCCTTGAAGGGAAGGGTCCGACCCAGAGGCTGCTCCCGTAGAGGGGGCCAGGTATCCTGTCAGGCTGGGGAAGCGGGCCTGGAGAGGGCCCAAGAACTTCAAGTATGGGACCCAAAAGGCCCCAAGGCTTGCCAGTCTCTTAAGGGCAGTCTTGAAGGGAAGGGTCCAACCCAGAGGCTGCTTCCTCGGAGGAAGGTAGGTATCCTGCCAGGCTGGGGAAGCGGGCCTGGAGAGGGCCCAAGAACTTCAAGGATGAAGCCCAAATGCCCTTAAGGTTCGCCATTCTCTTGAGGGGCAGCCTTGAAAGGAAGGGTCCCACCCCGAGGCTGCTTCCTCAGAGGAAGGTAGTTATCCTCCTAGGCTGGAGAAGCAGGCCTGGTGGCGTATTTACAATCTGTATACACAGTCGTGAGCATACCTGCCAGCAGCCAATCAGATACCAGATCACATAGCCAATCAGATTCGAGCAATGACGTCATCGACCGTATATTTCAATTACCTATATTTTATCCTATATTAGACAACTGTGTGTGAGCAGCAATAACCCATATGAGAAATATTGTTCAAATATTAACCCTCTTATGTATTTGTGTCCATAAAGGAGACTAAAATTGTGCGCATTAAGTTAAATTAAGATATGGAGCGAACAGTGACGTCATCGACAAAGAAGAATGTAAACAACAGATTTCTAAACGCCTGCTAGAAAGAAAATTCCATTTGATAAAAATCCGCCGTAACGCGTAATGGCGGAAAGTAGCCCATTATTCTGGTCCACAAAGCTTACACGAAACAACCATCACCCAAGTTTTTATATTGCAAGCACTATTTATAACCAAATTACATTATAACCCAAGTTTTTCTATTGCAAGCACTATTTATAACCAAATTACATTATAATAATCTTATCTACTGGCACTGACTTAATCGCCGTTATGTATTTGTCATAACACTATCATAAGACATACCTTCACTACCATTGTCTATAATAGCTTCATTTTTATCGTTGCCAGCTTGCCTTTTTCTTCTTAACTAAAATTTTAGTAATTTTGAATACCACTGGGTTCAATCAGATCTATTTCATCCTTATTGGCACCTTATTTTGCTAGCATATCAGCTAGCTAATATTTTAAAGGAATACCACAATGTGAGCACGAAACAAATTTGCCATTATGATCAATACAAATATTTTTTTAAATCTTTCAATCTATTAGACTCAATACTGTGGGTTCACCATAGGAAAAAGCATTCTGTCCATGAACTGGCATCGAAGGTAGTCGGCTACTTTTGTTACTCTACTGTATATGCTGTAGATACTGACCTGAGAATCGCGTTACAGGTCAGTGTTCTATGCAGACATACAGTATTTGACTTACGCAGCCGTTAATTGTATAAATGTATATGAATTAAATACTCAACTATATTATCATACGCTTTAAAGGAATCAACAAATGAATGGCAGGAGTTAAATTAATATATTTATTTCTCCACATTACTTTTTTATTCTCTATAATCAGTATAACATAACCTAAGCTAACCGCAATAACTAACATTTTAATATAAAATTATTACTGTAATATGATAAATAATGACTAATTACTGTTCATAAACATTGTATTTAATTCTTTTAACAATACAATGCAGCAAATGATTATTTATGATATATTCTGTTCTAACAGATCCGAAATATTCTGAAATAACATTTCAAAACTAGACATAAGCAGCCAAAAACTTTCAAATAAAGATTACAGGATTTAGCATAAGAAGCAATACAAAATGAAAATCAAATAGGACAGCTAACTTGAAGTTTTCAGTAAGTTTTTAAAAGACTGAGGATAATGTAACTGCCTAATTAGTGGGAATTTTAGAACAATAATGAATTTACAGCGCATTTTAAGGGTATTTTGAACTAGTAGTCAGCAAACAATTCTCTGAAAATGTTACAGCAGGCAGTGATGACAAAAAAAAAAGGACCAATGATACAGTGCAGTACTGTATATGGTAAAATACCTGTACCACAAAATAAACCACACTTCCTAACAAAAATTATATAAATTTGTTACACGCACAACATAGGGTATGAACTTCATGAAGCACAGATAATTTTATAGATATGTATGACTACGCGTTTGACTTCTGTTATTATTAGAAATAAAATTTATGTCAGTAAATTTGTTACAAAAATATAGGACATTTACTGCATGAGGTACTAACAGAAAATCTTTTTAAACATGAATGACTCATAAGAAATCAAATAATTGAAAGTTAGAATTATCCCATACTTCAAATTATAAAATTCCAAAAGGCATTTGTAGTTTACTTGTAAATATATAAAGCACAGAGAATGATATAAGCAACATTCATGAAAGTTTTTTCAGTGTCACGCAAGTATGGCTTATGCATAGTGCTGGAGTTTAGAAATTAAGCATAAAAGATAAGTTAATTACAATATTTTGATCATTGCAACACTACCAGTAACACTTTAAATATGGCTGTGTAAAGGCAAGAAAGACATTTCCTAACTGAATGTTGTTAACTACTGTATTTGACCTCTTCGTGATACAAGAACCACAACTTAATGAAATACAACCAAAATTCATGGTTCTAATATACTGTACCAGAAAAAATAAAATAAATTTTAAAAGACAAAACTTTAAGAAACTGTAGTACTGTAATATATAATTAAATCATTAGGGCAGTTTATCAGACGCAGCCAGCAAAAGTACAATCTGTTGTGCCTTATGCACAATGCCCAACACTGCCTACAGAGTAAACTTATTTTGCATCATTTACAATATAACTGATAAATGTAGGCACAGCCTTGCAACCCTCAAAAAGTGAATACAAGTAACCACATGGTTATACTTTGTTATTGGTAGTAAACCCATTATCCTGTTCACAAAGCTTACATCTCCCAAAATTTTATACTGCCAGCAATATTTATTAACAAATTTCAAAATTATAATATATTGTGCTCCTATAAATTAAATCTAATGGTCACTACCATGACTCTTGGCATTCATTACATTTTGGGAAATGTTAAGGGAAAGATTACGCTGTCTTTTCAGTGTTTTGTGAATCAGGTTCCCTTTCCTCTTTCTGCCTTTTGTGATAGGCGCAGCTCCTCTTGGCATTCCTTGCTGGCGTCTAGCAATTGATGTTGGTTGGCAAGGTATTTTCCCCTTCCTACGCATGGCAAAGCCGCCCCAGTGCATTGGAAAAGACTGTGTAGCTGATTTGAGGTACGAACATTACGAAACCTGTTAGTCAGCTTCTCTATATCTCCAACGGTCAGCTCATCCCCATACAGAGCAGCACTATGTTTTATTGTTTCTGTAAGAATGTCTAATTTTTCCATGATTTGTTTGGATCGCCTCTTGGGATTACTCGTCTTGCAGTCGTCATCATCACTATCGGTGCTTTCTTCAAACTTGTTTTTATTATTGCAGTGAACTGTAGAAGGCATCTGTGTGTCATCACTGTTTGTATTATTGTGCTGAAATGTAGTAGAATGCATCTGCGTGCCATCGCTGTCTTCATTATGCCTATATGCAGTGGCTTGGGTATTTTTGTCACATTCTTTTACACAATCACTCTGAAACTGTTCTGAATTGTCATGTAATGTAGCAAAAAATTCCAGCGAAGGCACATTTTCATTTCCAAGTGCAATTCTCGCAAGCCACTGTCTTTTTTCAGGAGTAGGCTACTGCTGAATATTTGAGGTAAAGCCAAGAGGAATTTTTCCGAGCATGCCACTTGATGCTTGCACACCTCCTTTCCAGTGTTTCCCATAGTACAGTCCACAAATGCCTAATCTAAGGTCTACTGTATAAGTCACAGATTGACTCTTTACAAACATTTTGTATTCATCATCGTTGCACCTAATTATATCTTGTGAAATGGAATTATACGCTGGTACCCGTGATTTTTTTCGGCCCAAAGCTACATCAAGGAGACGCTGCTTCATATATAGGTCAAACACCTCATTCATAAACATTAACAACTGGCTTGTGTTGAAAGCTTTGCACCTGAAAGTAAAAATATTTAACAATAATTAAGTGATCTAATGAAGCAAAGCATACATTTTATGAAATTTTCAACTAAAAATATGTATACTGTAAAGGCCATCTCATTTGGTTCAACAAAAAATTTGCACTGGCGTTTTATTGTTTGATATGCTTTGTATACAGCTGTATTTATTGTCCCTTCTACACTGTAATCCGCCCTTAGCTGAAGTCTCTTATACCTACTAACCTGTTCAAGATAATGTCTTTAATGATGCACATGGTGGCCTCCGCATAATTGTTGGTCTGATTGCCTCGCAGCAGCCGTCCTGCCCTGTACAATATGCACCATTCTTCTTTGCGCTGGATCAGATTAGTCACATATCTGAAAACATCGTGAAATATACAAAAACGGCCTATGGGTATGAGGATAAAGGTTGGTGAAGGCAGTGGTATAACTTGCAATACCTGACTGATCCTGCGTCAAAAGGAATGATTTTTTATGGGAATAGATAAGAGTGTAGCCAACACATATCGTCATCCTCCAGATTGTGTAAGGCAAGGTTTCATATACTGTACAGTAAGTACTGAATTTTACGTATTTTAACAGTAATAAAACAATAATTAAACATCAAATGGTATCAATAAAATATTAAAATACAGTAATAAAATAATAAAACACAGTAATAATATAATAAAGCGGTGTTAACTCTAAGTAAGCAGCTATAGATGTTGCTAAGTAGAACCCAAGACCGTGGGGAAATAAAGAAATAAATCCAAGCATATGCTGAGTTGCTAAACCCAACGCCAACATGCCAATCAAAATCTATGAAAACTACAGACGTTTATGTCTAAGTTTTCCATCGCCAAAAACCATTGAGCTAGCTGTGAAAATAAATATTTAAACAAATTAAAATGATAGCAAAATAAATTTTCACCAAAGCTGCATGCATTTCACGCATAGGAGGGAAAGAGCATTTGTACATTCACTTCAGACTAAACAGGTACTGTACCAGTAATCAATTACCCATCTGGTGAGCACTTCATAAGTGATGAATCTGAGAATAAAAATTATGAAATATAAATTACCTTAAGAGATTATATCGACAAAAGACTGTAGGCAATATTTTTTTTTACAAAACTTTACTATGGTGAGGTGAATATTATAACAAACAGTTAACATTTAACAATTAATTTTGTTTTATTAACCATTCCTCACAAAGTTTTCATAGTTTTTTGCCTCTTGGGTCTGAAGAACTGCATGCCAGTCCTCATTAAATTTCTGTTCAGTCTTGGCGTACAGTAAGTTCTTGACTACTTGCATGAGGAGTTGACGATGATCCTTCTTAACACCATGGGAACTATCACACAGCCATCTCCAAACCTGTTGTAGAATGTGAAATATGCACAGGTATCTTTCTGAATTGGGCCATACTTTTCTTAGTGCATTTCGTTCTGCATCACTATTATCTGTTATGAAGCATAGTGGATGCCCTTGCTGGTAAAAGGCACTGTCCCCCAACATCTGCTTCAGCATATCAAATCCTGCAAGATAAAAGGTATCATTAATCTTTTATATTGAAATGAGGTGTTAATTACAGATATTTTAGTATCGCTTGTAAATAAGGAAAATACCAAATGCGGTAACTGAAGTTAAAATATTATGTACTTTTAGAGTGTAGAAAAAAATTATCAATAAAAATAATAATGGATAATTTTTTCTTTTCCACAAAAAAAGTTTCTAACTACTAACATGGAACTCATAATTAGCTGAAACAGAAGTTGCTACAGTACCTGCTGTATAGCTTGCTTCATCCTGCGAGGATGTAAAGATCACGCCAAGGGGTAGAGCTCCTGCAGGACCAGCACAGAGAAGAGGGGTAACTGCTGTGTTCAGCTGATCAAAGTGACTTGTTGTGTCAACAAAAATAACTTCACCTGCCTCCCTGAATTCTCTATGAACAGTTGACATGAAATCAGTAATGAGTACAAGAGTGAATCGCTCACCAGTGTGCTCATACTTTATCTTTGAAAGTGGGTTAGCATCGGCATATTTTTTTATTGCTGAGAACATATCTCCACCCCCTAGTGTTCCATAATTGTTTTTTAGCCATTTCTCTCTCATATAGTACACAGATCTGGACTTTGGATTTACAGCAGCATTTGCAAGATCTGAGAGGTTAAAGTTAAGTTTCTCCTGGTGAAACCTTATAGCCTGTGGCACAGTCATACCTGAAAAATAAATAAATAATAATAATACAGTAACAATAATATGCAGGCAAGGATATGGGTACAACACAAGAAACAAGATGACAATAAATGCTGTAGGCCTATTTACTTATTTAAACGGTTCTTAAATACAACAGTAAATTATTTATTGTTCTTAAAGTCTTACCCAAATCAAAGTATTTGAAGAAGGTGTCAGTTGTGGCTGTTGGAATCCTGAGTTCCTGTAGAGCACTTGCTGCTTCAGCGGGGTGGTTGTGGGTACCTTCAATTGTGATGATACATGGATGTGTCCTCACATCCTTATCAATTCTGATGGTATTTTTGGTGATTAATTTAATCTTGATATCCATCTTCACGCTGCACCTAGAAGTCATTGCAATGTTATATAGCATAAATGCATACAAGTCATGTAAATTAATATAACTACCAAACCACGCAAATTCGCGTGAAACTGAATGCGTTTTTACAGTCTGTATACACAGTCGTCTGTATACACAGTCGTGAACACCTTTTATCACTGACAACCTTGCAGCTTGGAACATGGATGACATTCCAGTTTTAAAATTGGTAGTAACAATATTTGTTTTGCAATGAAAACCTTAAAACCGCACCTAACCTTCCCAGAAGTATAGCACAGTGGCCTAACCTAACAAAAATTTCTTTAATGCAAGCAAGTCGGTCCAACTTAGGCAAAATTAGTCGAACCACCCACTATGGAAGTTAAACCATCAATGGTGCATACAGAGTCGCGAGCATACCCGCCAGTAGCCAATCACGCACTAGATCGCATAGCCAATCAGCGCGTAGACAAAGATCAGCTTCAAGACAAAGAGTGGAAACAGTAAATGCGAAAAAGATAACATTCCAGTTTTAAAATTGGTAGTAACAATATTTGTTTTGCAATGAAAACCTTAAAACCGCACCTAACCTTCCTAGAAGTATAGCACAGTGGCCTAACCTAACAAAAATTTCCTTAATGCAAGCAAGTCGGCCCATCTTAGGCAAAATTAGTCGAACCACCCACTATGAAAGTTAAACCCAATGGTGGCCACACCTATTTCCTAAAAAGTTTGATGTCAACCAGCTTACTATGTATACAAAAGGAAGCATCTGATTTGTTGTAATTTGTGACGTCGCTTATTGCGTTTCCGAGCAAAAGCACCAATTTTGCAATAAAAATCCACATTACTACTCACACAAAAGAATAAAAGGTGATTCTATATAATACACACACATTGTTTTACCAATTTTATAACTGGAATGTTTTCTTCATATTTGCACTATTTTAGACCACTTCTTATGTTGACGAAACCCCCATTTGAGGAGTTTCTTCAAGGCAAATAGAGGAGGGCTTTTATTTGTACAGTTGGAACTACTTTGTGTGAATTTTAATGGCAAGAAGGCTCATTTCAGTGTTTCCATTTTAGGGTAGCGTACCCTAAAATAGGGTAATCAGACCTCCCTTAGGGTAGTGTTTAGGGTAAAAGAAAAATATCTAAAATCTAGGGTAATCAGGGTAGCCTACCATCAGTAAACTATAACCTGGCAAATGCATTACTTTGCAGGAATTTGTCAAAATTTTCAAATGAAATTTGTATAATTTGTAAACAATCTGTCTTATGAACATATAAATAAAATATAATGTTTTACAAGGTCGTAACAGTCTGATATGCAAGTTGCTGCATGTAAGGGAAGATCATTGGCGCCAATTTGGAGAATGGGTGGGTGGGCGGTTATGTGGTAATGGCGTTGAGCAATCACGTCGCTACCTGTATATTACGCGTAGCGAAATAGTACGCATTTTCATAATTTTCCGGGGATGCCAGTCTGGGAACTCTGGTTAGTTAGCCTACTACCAAGTGTGTATGAGGATTATTGTGAATTGTATCGATATATCCTATAATAAGCATTGGCTACTACCAAAATGTCTCTTTTGAATTGGTTAAAAAAAGAGAAAGGTAAGCATATGAAGCTAAATTTGTTGTTACTGCAGTTTGCTGATAGAATTGGTTTGTCGAATCATGATCGCCGATCATAACAAAACTGTTTCAGATCGCCTAGTCTAACAAATTGTAATTATCTTTCTAACTCCTGAATAGTGTAGCCCACTATATTTTCGATTTATTATAAAATACTAATATATTTTATCACACCTCATAATTTCGTCGATGAATTGCAAGTAAATAATAAAGTGAATGAGACTTCCAGGTTAGCGCAAGCCCATATTGTTAACTAATATATATATCTAATAATATAATAAAGTTGTAGCTCCTGTCTGTCTGTCTGTCTGTTTGTTTGTTTGTTTGTTTGTTCGTTCATGAACTCCTCCTAGGGTTTTGGAGATAGACCCCCAAAACCCTATATATTCTGAAACTACATGACCCAGGGTACTTGGATAAGTATATTTCATTTCCAAAGGGCATCTCCCTTGGGCGTCTCTCTCCTGAAGGTGCATGAAAAACAAGTAACCACACATAGGGTTTTGGAGATAGACCCCCATAACCATATATATTCTGAAACTACATGATCCAGGGCACTTGGATAAGTATATTTCATTTCCAAATGGCGTCTCCCTCCTGAAGGTGCAGGAAAAAATAAGCAACCATTCCTAGAGTTTTGGAGACAGAACCCCATAACCATATAAATTCTGAAACTACATGGCCCAGGGTACCTAGATTAGTATATTTCATTTCCAAAGGGCATCTCCCTCCTGAAGGAGCAGGAAAAACAAACAACCACTCCTAGGGTTTTAGAGATAGACCCTCATAACTATATATATTCTGAAACTACATGACCGACTGAGTATATTTCACATCCAAAGGGCGTCTCCCTCCTGTAGGTGCAGGGAAAAGCAAGCAACCACTTCCATGGTTTTGAAGATTGACCCCATGACCATTTATATTCTGAAACTACACGACCCAGGGAGTATATAAAATGCAAGTAACCACTCCCAGGGGCGGGTACCTCTGCTATCCTTCACCCGGGCATCAATTTCATTTCCAAAAGGCGTCTTTCTCCTGAAGGTGCAGGAAAAAATAAGCAACCACCCCCAAGATTTTAGAAGTAGACCCCTATAACCATAATATATACTCTGAAACTACAAGACCCAGGGCACTTGGATAAGTATATTTCATTTCCAAAAGGCGTCTCCCTCCTGAAGGTGCAGGAAAAACCTCTCAGGGTTTTGGAGATAGACCCACATAACCATATATATTCTGGAACTACATGACCTAGGGCACTTGGATAAGTATATTTCATTTCCAAAAGGCGTCTCCCTCCTGAAAGTGCAGGAAAAAGGAAGCAACCATTGCTAGAGTTTTGGAGATAGAACCCCATAACCACATATATTCTGAGACTACATGCCCCAGGGTACTTGGATAAGTATATTTCATTTCCAAAGGGCATCTCCCTCCTGAAGGAGCAAGCAACCACTCCTATGGTTTTAGAGACAGACCCTCATAACCATATATATTCTGAAACTACATGAACCAGGGAGTATATTTCACATCCAAAGGGCGTCTCCCTCCTGTAGGTGCAGGAAAAAGCAAGCAACCACTTCTATGGTTTTGAAGATTGACCCCATGATCATTTATATTCTGAAACTACATGACCCAGGGAGTATATAAAAAGCAAGCAACCACGCCCAGGGCCGGGTACCTCTACTATCCAACACCCGGGCATGGCCGGGTACCTCTGCTAGTATATATATATATATATATATATATATATATATATATATATATATATATATATATATATATATATATATATATATATGTATATGTATATATTAACTAATATATATATATATATATATATATATATATATATATATATATATATATACACTGATGAAACTAAAAGAAAGTGTATGTGACATTTTAACTTCATCTCTAGGAGGATTTCATTTTTAATACTTCATATTTTGTCTGTAAAAATAAATTAGTGAATTGGCCTGAAATTCCAGAACAATGGGCATTAGTTGAAATAAGAACACTGCAGCCTAGCCTCTTCTGTGAGGCATAAGAACTTGCTCAACCCCCCCCCCCCCCCCACACACACACACACAAACACTTCCTGATTCCTTAGATGAGATTCTAGAATACTGATGCTAATTGTTAAGAAACATTTGCAGTAGTCCTACCGCTTACCCTAATGAAAGTTATATGCATGTTGTCCCAATAGAATTAGTTCTACTTCCAGTTCCCGCTGCTTAATAGAGGAAAGAAAAAAAAATAATGGTCTACATAGTTGTGAGCTAATAAGAGTGATATTATATTTATTTCTTAGGTAAAGATGTTAATGACTCCAAAAAGAAAACTTTTGCCTTGCATAGTGCTTCAGACGAGGATGTAGATGACCCAGACCCTGTGCCTAGTACTTCAAAGGATGATGCACATGGGTCTAGCATTGCCAGTTCAGGTAGAATATAAATGCTGTTGTACCCTTATAGAGTAACAGATGCTATTGTTCATGTCTCACAAAGTAAATTGGTTCATAAGAGCAGATTGAAGGAATTTGAAAGAGTAGAGAATGATTAGGACCAGATTTTATTTCATATCAATGAAGAATTACCGTATATACGTTCTAACTGATTGCACTATATTTGATTAACTTTCTTGAAATAATAATAAATTATCAAATGTAACTTGCATTCGAATTCAAAGAATATTTGTAAATACTTAACCCATCACACACTCACAAGCACACGCACACACACATACATACATACATAAATATATATATATATATATATATTATATATATATATATATATATATATATATATATATATATATATATATACTCGTATATGTATATATATATATATATATATATATATATATATATATATATATATATATATATATATATATATTTACTAAAAGGACCTCATTCAAACTGGATGGTATCTAATGGAGTTTTTTATTCAAAAATTTACAAGCTTTCTTGGACAAACAGTCCACATTATCAAGTATCCGTACAATGAGCAGACGCGTAGTCCGGCTGTATTTATATCTGTGTGCTGGGTAATTTTATTAATCCTATAATCGCCTAGCTCTTCCTGTGTGACCTCCACCCCCTCTTGACCTTGGTCTTTCTCTGATCCTTCCTCCTAGGTGACCGTTTTCCGTGCTTTCTCTTACGTTTTTTCTTCGTTTCCTTGCTACTGTGGAGTATACGATTTTTCTAGATATGCTGTCTTCAAAGCCGTTTCCGGTGTTCCCTGTCATCGTGTTGTTGGCGCAAGTTATGAAGGCGTTCTCTACAACCAGTCTAGATGTTTTGTTGGTGTTCCTGTACAGAAAACTCATATTTTCCCAGTCTATTCTGTGATCATTTTCCCAACAGTGTTTGGCAACTGCCGACGTCTGATTATAATGCCTTATGTTCTGCAGATGTTGTTTGCTTCGCTCTTTACATGATTTGCCAGTTTCGCCATAGTACCCTTCTTCACAGTCTAGACACGCTGCCATATAAACCCCCCCTCTAATCTCTTCCCCCTCTACCGACTTTTTGTTTCTAACTATTTTATTCCTAATGGTGTTTTTGTAGCTGCCTATCAATTTGAAATTATTTAGCTTCCTGTTGATGGGTGCAATAGAGTTGTTGTCCGGGACTGTAATTATTTTCTTTCCTACCAAATGTTCCTTTTCTATCCTTTCCCTCTCCCCAAAATAGTTTTTCCTTGCTTTGATATGTGCCCACTCCCACCAATACTTAGGGTAGCCTAATCGCCTAAAACTCTCCCTCAGGTAATCCAACTCTTCGTCTAAAAATTCGGGACTGCAAATCCTATAAGCCCTGATGGCCAACCCTGTCATTAATCCTATTTTTATTTCTTTCCTATGACTGGAGAACCTATGTATGTATGAATTGGTGTGTGTCTTCTTCCTATATACCTTGAATTTTAAATTCTCCCCTACCCTCTTGACCAGGACATCCAAGAAAGGAATTTCCCCCTCCTTCTCTTCTTCTAATGTAAACTTGATGTGTTCATTTAGTTTATTTATGTTTTCTAAAAACTTATGTAGATCTTCCCTTTCTCCCTTGTAAATGATCAAGATGTCATCCACGTATCTTACCCATTTTACGATATTTAAGTTCCCTTTATTTACTTTGCCCACCTCTTCCTTTTCAAACCATTCCATAAAGATATTAGCTAGAATTGGTGAAAGACTTGAACCCATGGCCACGCCATTTTTTTGTATATAATGGTTTTCACCCCACTTGAAAACATTAACGCTGAGGGCCGCTGTTAGCATTTTTATTAAAACGTCATGACCTATGTCGCATGTATAGACCCCCTCCTCCATATTCTTTTTTATTATTTCCATCGTCGTCTTTACTGGTACGTTAGTGAACAGGGAAGTTACATCCAAACTTGCAAATTTGCAGTCTTTTACGTTAATTTTGGATAATTCGTCTATCAGGTTCATGTTATGTTTTAAATGCCCTTCGGATACTAAGCCTACCCATTTTCCCATTATATTGGAAAGAAATTTCTCCAGCCTCCTCTGCGGTGATCTCGTCGATGCCACGATCGGTCTTAGCGGGCACCCTTCCTTGTGGATCTTGGGGCTACCATAAATATATGGGATCTCTGGACTTTCCACTGATTTTACTCTATGTTCTAATTCTTTTCTCTTGATTTAGTCAAGAACATTTCTAAGAGACTCCTAAGTAGGGATGAAGTGCTAGTGTTAGGATATGGCCTTAATTTTTGCATGGGGAACGAAAGTCACGATTTCATCGAAATGTGTAGAAGCTTAAGGGAACTAGATAAGAACAAAAATGGGGATGAAGCAGCTTTTTGCAGGGGGGCCATGTGGGCTTGCACGTCCTGCAGCGGTACTGCTCCTCCTGAATCTCTCTTCGCGGAGGGGGAGGACCTCTTGGTGGGCCAGCCCTTCGCAATTGGAGAGGGCTAGGCCTGAAATAGTTTGGGTTGTGCCCCTTCCACGGACCACTTTGGTGGGCGGAAGGTGGAGGTTTGTCATTATTGAGAGTGTTAGATGGGGCCTCTGTGGAGGAGGTAACGGGCTTCCGCAGAGAAGATCCCGACCCAACAAGAAAGCCACTCCGGGCCGCATTCCACCTACCACGCCGAGGCGGTGGGGTATCGTGCCCCAAGGTGTCCTAACCTGGAGTTGGACAGTAGGAACGGTAATGGTGTGGCCCTCTATCCATTTCATTTCCCACCGGGTTTCTTCGTCAACCATGGCACCGGCTGGCACTTGGGCCCTAGTGATCAGGCTAATGTCTGCCGCAGTGTCTACGGTGACCGGAAGGGTCACTGGCAGGCTAGTGCTCTGAAGAGGGGCCACCGAGATGAACTGGGTTCCCAGTCTCTCGGGGTAAAGGATCCGGTGCGGACCAGCAGCAGAAAATGAAGTGCTGATTAGGTTGACAAATTTGGTGGTGGGGACATGATGTGGACAGGCCGGAGATCCAGCATTGTAGTGGCTAGCAGCCCCACAGGATTTGCATGGGCCTTTTGAATAGGCTCGGTGGCCTGCAGTAACTGTTGGAGGAGAGGGCTGAGCGGATGAATCGGGAGCGGAGTTCTGGCTGGTAGGGTTAGGCTGCTTATTGGTGCCGAGTTTGTATCGGCACTCAGCTTCAGCGTGGCCCCCCTTCTTGCAATAGTTGCACAGGGTCTTGCTAGGCAGTCCATTCTTCGGGCGAGTGGAGTTCAAGAGGTAGGCCTGGGGAACGATTCGCTTCTGCAAGGTGCTATGCGACTGATTGAAGGTTTCCCACGAATCAGCCATGCGACAAGCTTCCATAAGTGTGGAGGGCTGTTTATCGTTAAGATATACAGCAAGGGGCCCAGGCACACATTGGAAAAGGTCTTCTAGCATGGTCCGATTGAAAAGATCCTCAAACGTCGTGCAGGCCAAGGAGTCGAACCAGCGCGTACCGGACTGGGTTTTGTGACATGCCCATTCCGTCCAAGACCAGCCGACTTTCTTGGCAAGACCTCGGAACCGTTGTTTCCATTTTTCTGGGGTTATCTCGTAGGCCTTTGTAATGACTCTACGAACTTCCGCCATGTTGCCTCTCTGGCTCTTCTCCAGTGAGCGAAGCGCTGCCTTGGCTTTTCCCTCCATATGCTTGGCTAGTATTAAGGCTCTCTCCGTCTCCGTGGTGCTGTAGTTATCGAAAAGAGCCTCGATCTCCTCCAGCCACGCTTCTGGCTCGTCCTCAGTCCACTTGGGGACTAGGGAATTGATGCTCGAAATTGGGGCGTTTGATGCAGCAGGTGTAGGACTGGAGGCTTGCTGTCTAGCCATAGCTTCGGCATTCTCCATTTTCGCTCTTTCCAGCTCGAGCTCTTTCTCCTTGAAGGCTAGCTCACTTTCCTTGCAGGCTAACTCATGCTGTCTTCTTCTTTCTTCTCTTTCCTCTTCTAATTTCCTTTGCTCGGCTTCATACGCCCTCCGTTCTTCTTCATACCTCCTCTGCTCGGCTTCATACACCCTTCGTTCTTCTTCATACTTCCTCTGCTCGAGTCTTTCTTCCTTCTCCCGCTTGGCCAAGTCGTCCACTTGCTCCTTAACCCAGGTGGTAAGTTCTGAGCTGGTGAGACCTGCCGCCGTCCGCAGCCCCAGGAAGGTTTTATAATGCTCTGCTGCCATGGTTCTGGTGGGGAAGGGCATCTAACCGGGTCGACGGGCGTACTTGGGCAGCGAGGAAGTGTCTCTTCAATGACGTGGCACCCTTTCAAAAGGTTGCACTGTAGTTTGGGTGTGCCGTGTACAGGTCACACTGGTGGCACTCAGTATCCCTAGGCACTGGTGCAGGTTAGGTTCCAGAAGAACTTTCTCTTCTGTGTTCCCTTTTTGTTTTCGTTTATTTATTTTTCTATATGCTTGGTTAGTGGCACTTATGGTGCCACTGTGTTCCTAGGGACCCTCTACTGGAGTCCAACTAGGCTATATGGGAGGAAAGGCACTCTACACCCCCTGCAGAGTGTGACAATCGAATGAGAGAGAAAGGGAAGGTAAAAGAGAGAGAGAGAGAGAGAGAGAGAGAAGTAAGCCATTCGAGTGATGACAGTGCAGCAAATTATTGGCACTGTGGAATAAAGTGAATTTGGGTTTTTTTTTTTTTCTTAAAAGATCCTCGTGAGTGGCTGGTCCCAGTACCCAGTGCTAACCCCTTCTTCTTTCAGAGGGTGAAAAACTACTGTTTGCTTCGGTCTGGATAGCAGGCCTCACTCGTGACCGACAGTTTATCACTGTATTGTAATTACTCTTAACTTGTCCTCATCTATGTGGGACAGAGGTGTTTCTTTTATTCGGTTTACTGTATTTGAATTAATTAGCCTAGTGTCGGCCGTTCTTTCTTTGAAGAGGGTCACGTACACTTAGGTTAGGTTATGAATGCTTACTTGAATGAAGAGAGAGAGAGAGAGAGAGAGAGAGAGAGAGAGAGAGAGAGAGAGAGAGAGAGAGAGAGAGAGAGAGAGAGAGAGAGAGAGAGATTTTCAATCAGCTAATTTCTTGCTGGTTGAGAACATGTAAAGCAAAGATTTTATAAATGCACAATGGCATGGATCTTAATAAACTCAGATATATGCGTCGTCTTGGCTTCCTTAGGGATTCTGCTTTATTATCGTAATTTTCCTGGGAGCCGATGCGACGTCACAAGACTTTTAGCTACAATTTTAAATTCTTTTTATATGATTTTTACAGCATGTATTTGTATAGGAACTTGTTATGGTATTACTCCTAACTAAGGCCTATCTTTCCCTGCCTAAATTATCTTTTGGTTTTGTCTATCAAAGTCTGTCTAGCTAAGATATTGCGCGGTGGGTCTACTACGAAAAGAAAAAAAAAATGAACCAAGAGTGGCGGGGAGCAGAGTCTGGTCACAACAGCGGATGACAATAACACGGGTCTTCAAATGGCGGCCAGGTCCCGTTAGGCCTAAATTTCAAAACCTTGGGCGGCACGAAAACATCAAATGGCGGTTACTCTAGTTTAAACAATTTCAAACAACCGCGCGGCGGGTATTTTCTTTTTAGCACAAATTCAAACAACGAACGAAACAAATGCAGGTATCCAGATTTTACTTTAAATATACCAATCATGCATAGCGTTTTACGTTATGGATGGAAAACTAAATTACCAAACAACTTTGTGTCTTTTGTTATCGTTCTTCTCACCCG
>JANJGK010003164.1:15000-25000 GCA_039081455.1 Macrobrachium rosenbergii | reverse complement strand
TATGTATCCTTTTGTCCAACAGGTAATCCACAAGAATGCCCCCAAAATCAAGTGATTGATTCATGGGCCACTCGCGCACTGGTTGGGATCATCTCATACATAACTTTTTCAGCAATCATTTAGTTTTTTCTTATTTCGTTAAGTATCTTATGATGCCTTCCTACCATAGCCTTCAGTTTCATAGAAATGCTACAGCAGCCTTATATTCAGTCATCGCAGTAATATAGTTTGTTATCCCTTTTGTAAATATATTTTCAATATAATTCATTGTGAGCAGTTCGATAGTTGTGCGTAATGCTAAGACAACCCTACATGCCCATGAATTTTACTTTTATTGTCTGTGTTATAAGTGGCGTTACATTTACTATGGCCACCGACGCAAGTTCACATGTATGTGTATATGCACATGCTTATACGTGTACATTTCACAGTATGCTTATACATTATATATCGTGGGGTCGGAGCTACTATATTCATTAAAAGTTACTCTAGTTCCAGCAGATACGGGAGGAAAACTATTTGCCATAAGAACTTGATGGCCCGTCCTTGCTTCAAAATATAAGAGTTTGATATGTAAGCCTAACCTCACAATGATATTACCATTTGCCATGCAGGGTCGCTTATGTAGGCCAACACCAATTTAAAAAAAGAAAGAGGGCAAGATGTTCGTATATTCTGGTTGCGCACGATAAAAAAAAAGAAAAAAAAGATGCGCAGACAGAATGATCCAAGATCTTCGTAATGATATTATAGAACTTAGTAAATCTTTTATCGGAGATATCGTGAAACTACTGTATACTTCACAATTCCGGGAACCAAATCTGTGGTGTCATCGTTCATGGACAGAGCTCAACATGACCGAACGGAGTCAAATCCGTACTGGCAATCATTTGGAATGTTAACTAGTGTGAAGTCATTCCCCTTTCGAGGGCTAGCCAATCCCTGGCGTGCAGTGGGTGGGGCTTACCTGCAAAGGGCCATGGATTTTGCTATAATCAAGGCCACCGAAAATAGATCTATATATCGATGGTCTCGGTATAATGCTGTAAGAACCGCGGCCCATGAAACTTTAACCACGGCCCGGTGCTGGCCTATTCTAAATCGTTGCCAGAAGCACGACTATGGCTAGCTTTAACCTTAAATAAAATAAAAACTACTGAGGAGGCTAGAGGGCTGCAATTTGGTATGTTTGATGATTGGAGGGTGGATGATCAAAATAGCAATTTGCAGTCCTCTAGTCTCAGTAGTTTTTAAGGTCTGAGGGAGGATAGAAAAAAGTGAGGACGGACAGACAACGCCGGCAGAATAGTTTTCTTTTCAGCAAACTAAAATCAGACATTTAAATCTACCTATTTTTGGTGATTTTTGGAAAAATAGTAACCAACAGGTGTCACTTACCGATAACCTACAACTCGTCTGTACATTTTGTCTTTGTTTCACTGCCCTTTGTCGTATTACACCTAACACAAATAGTAATGAATTATATATCAAAAGAAAGGCAATTTATTTTATTTTTGTGCTGAAAAAAAGTTAGGTATCTCTGTTGAGCGATTTTGGGTGAATTAATAAAAAAAAAAAAGTTGCAAAACATTTTCCAATAGGGCTGACTTCAAGTCGTGATATGTATGCTTTATATTGGTTTAAGGACGTTTTTAACATAGCATAACAAATTACAACTCATTAACTTTATAGTGACATCAAATTTATGAACCTAGAATTTAGTAAAGGTTACACAGAACTATATAAAAAAATGACCGTATGCATGCCCTTATGGCAACTATATCAACCCGTACTAAGCAAGGTTTGGTGAGCATCTAGCGGTCAATTCGTACCCATGGTAATAACGTAATAAGGTATCATAAACAAAAACATTCACTTTGCGTGGAATGTAAGGCAAACGGTTATTTACTAGTCTGAATAAAGCACTGAAGGAAAAGGTGACGTGAAAACGAAAATTTCATTTGTTTTGTCTGTGTTTGTATGTCTGTCGCGGGGAGGGGGTTTGGTTTTGAGTTATAAACCTTTCTGGGGTGACATAGAAGCCGTGTGTCAAGCGGTTTGGATTTCTATAGCACCCAACAAACATTCATTTTTATATAACAGATGTATATATAAATATATATATATATATATATATATATATATATATATATATATATATATATATATATATATATATATATATATATATTATATATATATATGTGTGTGTGTGTGTGTTTGTGTATCATTTGTTTATAAAATAAAGGTTGATAGAAAGAGAACCTGAAAAAGCTTAATAAATAAATAAATATTTAAATACCCAAGTAAAAGTGGGTCGTTGAACGAATTTGTATAGATTTAAGCAGACAACTTAATAAAATATAACAATATAATTACCTTCCAAATACTTGTTGCAAAAACAAAATAATCTTCGACATGTTTCGTGGCCAAAATTTCCAGTTTAGAAACACAAAATGTGTTGGACATACGAAAATCAGGCAATGTCAGTCACTTCTAACCTTATAGAACCTCGCCAATCTAGTCAAATTAAAAGGCTGACTGAGATTCTCGTACTAATTTTCATTTGATTTGTTATGGATTTGCGTAAAAATTTACCTTTCCTTTTTTTATAAATCGGGAATAGTTTTTTGCTTTATTAATTTTCGGAATCCTTTAAGATATGCTGACAAGGATATAGAAACTGAAATAAGTAAATGAATATAACTGCAAACAAACATTCACTGCTATATACGTTGGCATCATCATAATTTCGGGTATGGCCTACATAACAGTAGTGAAAAAAATAGCAGATTATAAAATTTATAGATGTGCACTTCATTACACGGTCAGGTCTATCGTGCTGCCTACATCTTAATATATTTTTTCCTCTTACTTCATTGTAATTCTGTTGCTCTAAATTACACACATCACGTCGTCGTATTGTAGTTATGTAGGTTCGGTATAAATTACAATCACATAGTCCACGAAGCATCTTACAAATAAAGTAAAAACATGATCGCCCCTAGTTCTGGAAGCATTGCAATTCCAGCCAACGACACGTTATGTGAGATTTATTAGACTTTGAAACTTTCATCCCATAAAGGCATCGGAAACGGCCGTTTCACTGCGGAAACGACCGGAACTTAACTTCCCCAGAGGGCTTCTCATTAAATATTAGTGAAACTCAAGCAGTCTGAAATTGAAGTTGTGAAAAACATCCTACTTTATTAGACTTCGGAAAGGTCTTGTGGGCGTGGGGAATTTACAAGGTATCTTTGATTGCTTTGAAGAGTTCCCTTCACCCTGTTTGAGTTCAGTGACCCTTTTTGGTGTTGTCCGGAAAGGCTTTATTGTAATTTTCATCTCGGCAGAGTTGTGCAGATATTAATGTTATCAAGAGCCTTTGACATGGTTCGTTAGAATCAACACTTCATTTTCTTATAAATACTGCATGTATTTTTTACTGTCAACACCAGTACTTTGTTTACTGTCCTTCATAAAAAAATTCGGTTCATATTCAGTAGTAAATGCTACTTTTCCTCCATTTTCCTTTACACTTTAAATACCACGTAACACCGTGACACCCCGAAAAATCCCTTACGGTCCAAAGATGTTCCAAAGATTTTACGCATAATCTGAATAGAGATAATATATGTTACGATACTTTGAAGACGTTTGCACATACTTGTGTCTGCTCCTTACTTAAAACACTATCCTAGCAAGCAACCCAACATTTTCTTCATGAAAATAACTGGTGAAATCTCATAGGTGATAATTTACAAAAAGCATTCAATAAAGGGCATTTGATTGTTTAGAATAATCTTATATATATATATATATATATATATATATATATATATATATATATATATATATATATATATATATATATATATATATATATATATATATATATATATATACATATTTATATATATATATATATATATATATATATATATGTATATATATATATATATATATATATATATATATATATATATATATATATATATATATATATATATATATATATGTGTGTGTGTGTGTGTGTGTGTGTAAATTTGAGACCGTAATTTAATATCACAGAAGCATATTTGATATTTTGCAAACATGTTACACTCATTTCTTTAAAAAAAACTACGAATTTCTCACTCATCACTGAAGGATAATGGTCAGTATTAACTGCATTTTAATTAATTTTCTTCAATCTTTAGTATTTTTTTAAATAATATCATTTTGAACAATATTATGTGTAAAATATTTTGATGAAAGTCAAGTGACTTTCTTATCAAATTTGTGAGAATAACACGTCTCAGTACATCATTGTACCTTTATAAGATCATGCCTATATCATTCTAGTACGTTATCATATACAAAAATCAAAATAAAGCGACACCTCTCTTGAATTTCATTTCTCCTACCTTTCGCATCACCTCATCCGCAAGGACACTGAAAACCAAGAAGAATAAATTGCTGTGTTTCAGGACTCTCCTTGCACTAAACACACACAGTGCTTCTATGAAAAAATATTCATTTTATCATTAGGTTCTCTACATCCATGTGTGCCAAGTAAAGCTCCTCCCTAAAATTACAAACTTCCCAGATACCTGTTTAATTAAATACACTTGATTCACACCCAAATTGGTTTGTTCTTATCAACCCTTCTGTCACCTGTAATTTGTCTTACTATCTCAACGTTCACTGCCAAGCTGAGAAATGTTATGCCTATATATAATCCTTACAGCCTCCTCTATCACCTTTACCTCTGTACAAAGACCAATATTCCTTTCACCCTTTTTCTAGGAACATTCCGATATTCAGACATTACTCATAAACACTGGCTAGAAACCCATTCACGCTTTGACCATATTATATCACTATCTTACATTTCAAACTAGAATTGAAACGGTATTATCGGAAACATTTGAAATAAAAGAAGGTATCCCTCAAGGAAGCGTACTAAGCAGCACATTATTTGCATTAGCTATCAATAATATAGTTAAAACACTTCCAAAAGATGTAAACAACAGCTTATATGTTGATGATTTTGCCATTTTTTACACTTCAAGCAACTTGCGCCACATCCAAAGAATCTTAAATATCTCCATAAATAAAATTGAACAATGGGCATTATCTGTTGGATTTAAATTTTCTGATGAAAAAACACAAGCAATAGCATTTTATAGGGATAAACGTTGGCTCAGAAATGAAGATATAGTTCTTACCATGAATAACACTCCCATCCAATTTTATCCAGAAGTCAAACTCTTAGGCCTATATTTTGACAATCATTTGAACTGGAAGGCCCATGTAAGACATACCAAAGCAAAGGCCTTAAAATCTTTAAATATATTAAAAAAATTAGCTCACACTTCATGGGGTGCTGACAGAGATATTTTATTGAAACTTTATAAGGCTACAGTTCTACCAATATTAGAATATGGCAGTCCAATTTATAGTTCTGCTAGTGAGACTATTCTCAAAATGCTAGATCCAGTACATCATCTTGGGATTCGGTTAGCCACCGGAGCATTCAAATCATCACCAGTCCAATCCTTGATTGTAGAAAGTGGAGAAATGCCACTATCTTATAAATTCAAAACAACAACGATGTGCAGGGGTTTAAAAATTATAAATAGTCCAGCAAAAACCAAAAATTTATTTAAAAAACCAGATTGTTTCTGGAATACAAAAATTACCCCATCCTTCCCTATTAGAGCTAATAGATTATTTATTAACAATGATCTTTATAATATTAGATTTTACAATTTTAACAAAATAATGCCTCCATGGATGATAAGTGCTCCCCAGATATGTAACAAACTATGTACAATACCAGTTAATAAACTGAATAACCCACTTGCTATGAAACTGTATGCTCTGGAACATATCAAGGTACACAGTAATAATCATTTATGTACTGATGGTTCCAAAGATGATATGGGAGTTGGACTCGCTGTTTACGGAAACATATAAAGAGCCAAGCCTCTTTACATAACAAAGCATCAGTGTTCACTGCTGAATTACTAGCAATAAAAACAGCATTAACAACTATATATGAAAACCAGTTTAACGAAGTAACCATCTTTAGCAATTCACTAAGTTCAATAAATGCAATACACTCTTATACTCCAAAAAATAAAATTGTAAATGAAATTAGACATACATTACATGAAATGAAAATGCAAAAGATATCTGTTACTCTATGTTGGATACCATCTCACATAGGATTAGAAGGCAATGAAAAAGCTGACACCTATGCAAAAGAGGCTAGAACTCCCAATATCAGCAGAATTATTACCATTAGAAGATTATACTAGATACAGTAAAGTGGTGATTAAGAAGAAATGGCAAAATAACTGGAGGGAAAGCAATCTTAACAATAAATTAAGAGAAATAAAAGAAACTGTAGACCCGTGGCCACCATCTTATCAGAATTGCCGCAGGTTTTCAGTAATGTTGACACGCTAAGAAATGGTCACACTAAACTGACACATGGTTACCTGATGAGTAACCCCCATGCCCCTATACCTATGTGCGAAATACGAGTATGTAATGTACAAATAACAGTAAAGCATATTTTAAAGGTATGTCCAAAATATAGAATCCAAAGAGACATTTTATTTAGAAGATATTCCTTTAAAGATATACTGTCAGAAAATGACAAATTTTCACTTTTTAATATTTTAAAATTCCTTAAATTTAATCATTTATATGATAAAATATAAGATTCATAGAATAATTTATAATATATTCCTAATTAACTTAAAATATAAGATTCATAGAATAATTTATAATATATTCCTAATTAACTTAATTAATTCTTAGATTAACATAAGTCACTAGTTATAATTAAATTCTTAGAGAGTTTAAATAGCTTGTCTAATCCTTCGGGCCAGCCCTAGGAGAGTTGATATTAACTCAGTGGTCTGGTTAAACTAACGTTAAAAAAAAAAAAACTTAGAGTTCAGTCAACTCTACATTGTCTTTTGATTTTTAACCCTGCCCTTTTCACAAACATTCTCGTACGTGCCCTAACACTTTCCGCTTTTGCGTCACTCCACACCATCTCTCTTCTGTGTTTCCCATATGCCCACTCCAACTACCAACGCAGTCACTTCAGAGAACATTTTTTTATTTGCATCTTTCATTCTGATCTCCATGTTAATTAGCCTTTTTCTCTGCATTCAGTTATCTGTAAAATAGCTTCTTATTCATCAAAGCTTCTTGCATGGCATCTCTCTCTCTCTCTCTCTCTCTCTCTCTCTCTCTCTCTCTCTCTCTCTCTCTCTCTCTTTCCACCTGTGTGTAATATTATATATATATATATATATATAAATATATATATTAGCTGACCAACCCGACACTGCTGGGGAAAACTCTGAATGAAAACCAATGAACCCTCTCTCTCTCTGTCTCCTCCCTAACAACCTCTCTCTCTCTCTCCTGTTAAGATAGTTTTGACATTTTTTTTTTCACCCCTGATCACCCCCACCTTCCTATCATGGCTGAACTTGGACTTAAAGGGCATCGGGCATGTCACCATTCATCTCAGCGACCTTGAAAACTATATTAGACACTAACATCTGTCGTTCTCAATTATTTTTACAAGTCACCCCGTTCCCACCCCTTTGGTACCATTAATGTCTTACTCCCTAGTATTCTTTTCCAGGTAGTAAGTCATATGTATACCGAAATAAGGTATGATAAATTTGCAGAGCTTATTTAGTTACTAAGTCTATGGGCAGAACCATCCCCATTTCATGGAAGCCTTCCCACTCCCATACCCTTTGGTGCCCTTGGGTGCTAGTGATGTCTTGCCCCCCACAGTGTTCGTTTCCAGATCGTAAGTCATATGTATACCACACCTCACACGTCTCAACTGTCGACCTAAACCGCGCAATGACTCCTCGCTGCTGGGAGAAAGGGCACTGGTGACTGGTACAATACATGTACATGCACTACTGGGGTCTAAGTGATGACAGGCAGGGCAGCCGATCAAGACTACAGTCTACCCCAAAGCCAAATCAAAGTCCTTCAAAAGAAGGCATCGTGCTTACCCCATACAAATGGGAAAACAAGCACATTAAAAGAAGAAGAAGGATGCATACCAAGTTTAAATGAAATTGCACAATGTGTTTCAGAGTTATGCTGGAACATACACACACACACACATGCACGCACTCAAGCACACACATACATACATATATGCATACATTCATTCATACATACATACATTTATATATATATATATATATATATATATATATATATATATATATATATATAATATATATATATATATATATATATATATATATATATATATATATATATATATATATATATATATATATATATATATATATATATATATAGAGAGAGAGAGAGAGAGAGAGAGAGAGAGAGAGAGAGAGAGAGAGAGAGAGAGAGAGAGAGAGAGAGAGAGAGAGATTAAACTTGATCAAATGAAGCTTGTTATATTTCATGAACTATACAACAGTTCCCTGTTAAAAAGACCAGCCCGCGTCTTATCTACGCCCACGAGTCTTTCATTTGTATCTAAATATTGGTTATTTTTATGACGTAACAAAAAGCAGTAGTATTTGATTTTCGTAACCTGATTCTTTGGGGGAACGAGCAGGGAAAATCTATTTCAACAATGTAGATTTTTAGCTAATGCACCTCCATGCAAAATAATAATTTCACAATAAGTGGATAGATGAATATAAACAATTAACAATTTGAATCAGGCAAAATAACATTCCCAATAACTAGATGGACAGATGTAGATAAATAACATACATAACAAGCAGGATATCTAATAAATAATACAAACCAATACGGTTTAAAAGATCCAAAAAGTAAAAAAAAAAAAAAATGAAACAGGAAAGGAAGCTGGAATGAGTATTCAGAGTTTGGGATATGAATTCTAAATCTGGGGACTGCATGTTTTATATGCTATGGCAGAAACCAAGTCTTAAGAATATTGACTGTCTGACCATCACCTGACATAAAACGGCCAAATGTGCCACCACTGTTGGCTCAACAACCCCGAGTAACCGACTCGTAACTCCAGTTAATAAAATGTAACATGAAATCATTCTTAAAATAAAAAGTGTTCCTATCATAAATTATTTTTTTACTCTTCACGTGAGGGCTGATAAAATATTCTTTATTCTTCTAAAACTCTAATTATTGTTGCAAGCTGTTTTAATGACAAAAAGGTAGATTAGTACTAAATCGAAAATATATATTTTTTCTTCATACCCAAGCGAAGTCAAACTGGCAATAAAATTCTATATTGGTGAAACTGTTTTTCCGTTCTCGTTCCCCTGAAAGATCAGGTTACAGAAATCAAACACTTCTGACTTTTGTTAGAAGATAAAAATCGAAATAAAATTTTTAGATGGAAATCAAAGATTCGTAAACCTTAATAGGAAGTGGGCTGGTCCTTTTATCAGGGAACTGCTGCTGCATAGTCGTTAAATACAACTAACTACATTGGATCATATCTCTCTTTCTCTCTCTCCTCTCTCTCTCTCTCTCTCTCTCTCTCTCTCTCTCTCTCTCTCTCTCTCTCTCTCTCTCTCTCTCTCTCTCTCTCTCTCTATATATATATTATATATATATATATATATATATATATATACATACATATATATGCATAAATGTGTCATTTTATTATATATATGCATCTCTCTCTCTCTCTCTCTCCATATATATATATATATATATATATATATATATATATTATATATATATATATATATATATATATATATATATATATTCGAAATAACTGATGACTTCTTTCTATTGTTATGCCTAATTGATAAGATGTTTATTACAAGAATTTTTCATTTCTTTGTAATATTTTCTGCCTAAGACAGTATGATATCTGAGAGAGAGAGAGAGAAGAGAGAGAGAGAGAGAGAGAGAGAGAGAGAGATGGGGGGGGGTTCACAGATGACTTTATGAAAATGCTTCCAATCACAACGCCCTGATTCAAGAT
>JANJGK010003164.1:2500-10000 GCA_039081455.1 Macrobrachium rosenbergii | reverse complement strand
TATTAGTTTACTATTTCGGAGCATACTATTTTTTCATTTTATTCCTTCGAAAAGCGGCAGTTTTTTATATTATGTATATAAATGGTACGAGTATATACTTGCCAAAAATAAGCATTTGTATCGAAGACTTTTATTTTTGTCTACTTATTTACAAGTATTACTCACTTTACATATATTTGCAAGTAAGACCTGAACGGCAGTATATAAATGTAAATAAAACCAAGCAAATTCATAAACAATAATCTAATATTAGTCCTCACTGGCAATAATTTTGAATATTTATTTCTATATATATATATATATATATATATATATATATATATATATATATATATATATATATATATATATATATATATATATATATATAAAACAAGATGGATTATATGACAATGAAAAAATTCCTTACTGAATATTTCTTACAAGATCTACATATTTTATTAATAGTATCCAAAACAGCCAATCCTAAGTAACTGCACTGTAACGATAATTAATAACTTTTGCTTTCCTTTTAATCATCAAATGAAATTACCATAAAATTATTACTAATATCTTCATTCGGACGTTCTTTCCTTGAGTCAATGAATCATTTTATCGTAATATTACTAAAGTTTGTCTTTTATAAGATTCCACTGAAAAAACCCAAGTCATTTAAGATCTTCCGATAATAACGATTTCCGACTGATTCATCAATATCTATTTCATCATATGACAGCGGAAGAGACAAAGATAAATCTTCGACCCAGGACGTTCCAGCCAATACCGGAAGTATTAAAAAGACTAGTTCATGAATGACAGACTACCCGAAGGCCGTATGATTGATCTGGCGGAAGGATCAATAAGGATTAGAATTTTTTTTCTTTGGAGAAGGGGGCGGGGGGCGCAAAAATTACATATTACTTGTGCAACTTCCAATGGTTCTTTAAGATATTTAAGGCAACCCTTCACTGCTGAACTGAAACAAACCATGCCTTCTAAAAAGGAATGACCTTTCTTATGCCTTCAATATGCTGATGGCTTATTCATCTTACTGTGGTATTTTTGTTTTCAGACAAGCAATGAATGAAAAGAGTTATATAACAATCTAAATTTCCGTCCAATTCCATCAGAACATTAGAATAATAAAAGAAAATAATGTTCACAGGCACACAGATAACCTTTTTGATGAAAGTTTGGTTAATGTATATTTTGAAATGTAGATTAGATGTCGTTTCCTATCTTCAAAGTACTGTCAGTTCATTGTGTAAGGAGTGCGTGCAACTAATTATCAATACTCAATAACCTGTTCAAAATCTCTTTTATCTAAAATTTCTGGAATCGTTATGTGCAGTTCCTCTTAACCTCCTTGAAATTTGAGTATTATAAAATAATAAAGTGAATAAACCATAATTAAGACAGTCTGGGTATTTTGATATGAAAATTCCTTTTAGTTTTGCAGTTTTCTTTCTTTCTATCTTTATCACGTGTCCTAGCAGTGAAACAAAATTCTTCGGGGATCCAGTCTATAACACGTCTTCATAAAGAAAGACTGAATTACGGAGAATATAGGAGCCCATGGACCATCTACTCTCTGTTCTCGAGGGTGCTCATCAGACTCAAGATTAATTAAGCATATATGGATAGGGATAAGGTCTTCATATATACTTGCATTAAGATTAATGAAATAAAAAGTAAAAAAAAGTCTAATTTGAAACTGGAATTCTGGAGACTTTCAAATGTCTTACTGTCGAGCGAAGCAAAGTAATTTTAACCCTGTTTACCAGAACCAACTTTGGAATGCATATTATGTCTCAAAACTATCTTATTTATCTTCCTGCCCTTCACAAACAATCTAGTTCTAAACATAGTTCATAGGTAACGGAACTGAAAAAAATGAAAACGTTCTTCTCTTGTTTTCCAAACATTAACGAGTAATGAGATGCTTCATCTTTTTTGTCTAGTGTTCGAGAGAGGAAAGATAAACACAGATGAATGATTAATTTTTACGCTTTCTTTCCCTTCACTATTACCGACTTAAATCCCACGAGGGTGGGTTTAATTATCTCTTCATTCTGCTCTTCATTATACAATAAAACATACTATAGGTAAGGGAACTGTATAAAAGCCGTAAGAAAATAAACATATTCGCCTACACACACACACACACATATATATATATAATATATATATATATATATATATATATATATATATATATATATATATATATATATATTATATATATATATATATATATACTCGTATAAATATTGTCAGGCAGTAACGTAATTTTAAAGTAAATTTTCTTTGTTTTGCCTTTTTGCACTGATGGCTTTAATTTTTCTATTGTTTGCAATTTTGTAAAACTAAGTTTTGCTGTTGGTTTTATGTTAATTTATATTTTGGTTAAATGTAGGGTTAATTTGCTTTGGTTGAAAAGCTTAAGTTTTTGTGGCGCCATCTATTGAGTGCAGTTTTAAGAGCGGCCTTCCTCAGTGTTTTTTGCTTCCTTGCCAAATTTGTAACTCTGTTTATTTTTCTTTATGGTGACTGGGAGTGTTGTAAGGAGAGGTGACTTGTGGCTCTCCTAAAGTATTCTCGGGAGTCTAGTTCAAGGCCGTTGAAGACTCTGAAGCTGCTGATCTGTCTGCTGTTGTGGATTATATATACATATCTTCCTATTGTGAAGATTTCTCGCTTGTTCTTGGTGAACAACAATCTGCCGGTATTGAGCTGCTTCTTAATGTGAAAGGCAGTTTTGTATATGGAGCTATATGTGGGAGTACGACGTGCAACTGTGATTTAAGTGACCTACTGGCTTAATCTTGACGTTGGCAGTTGTGCGTAGATCTGGGCTCGAGAGCCTTTTTCGTCGATATATCCACTGTATCAGCACCAGAGTGGCCTTGTTGGAGCAAGTAGGGTGTCTTCTCTCAGGTAAGAGGAACATCCTCTGTATATTTGGGCGTGAGCTGTAGACTGAAGAGTTATTATCCCACCAACTGTTTTTGGAAGTGCAGTTCTTCTGATGAGAGTGACGTTCTGTGGCAGTATTTGTTGAGCGGTTATATAGACTCGTCTGCATTAGTACTGGTCTGTGTCAACGTACCAAAACATTGTGTCTTCAGCTACACCTTAAACTTGGTGTAATTATAATCTTCAAGTGTGTGTTTCATGGTATATTTATTTGTTATGAAAACTGTCCAAGGTATAATGTGAGACTGAGTGTCATGAGTGTATAGATTAATATTAAGGTTTAGATTTTTATATCTTAGGTAGGATTATTATTTCTTTTTGTATGTCCTTCCACTTCTTGCCTTTCTATTTAGCAATAGGTTAGCGTGGTGGGTAATTTTTGGGTCCCTTATTAAGATTAAGATTTGGTTTCTTCACTATGAGTAGGGTTTAGCTTTAGTTATAGGTGACTCTTGGAGTTATTTGATGGTATTTTGTACTTTATCAATTTATTACTTTTTGTGAGCCATCAGTGTTTGTGCATTTATTGTGTAATAAATATTGTGAAATTTTTGCCTATGTGTCTTTCTGGTTTTTCCTCACACCTACTGATTTGTTTTTGTCACTGGATTTGATATTAAAATAAAAGAACCCGTTACGGCTTCCTCCTAGAGGGAGTACGTAACAAAATTGGCGACCGTGACAGGATCCAGGACAAACACAATCGGTGGTGCGAGTTGTCAGACTGTGCTCTGGGTGAGATTAATCAATATTTATTTTTGTTGTGCCTCATCACCTTCCTTCTTTTCCTTTTCACTATGGCTGATGTAGAGTTTAACCCCGTTGAATATTTAGCTTCTGAGGATTGCGTTAGGTATTTGAGTGCTTTGACTAAAGAAAATTTGAAAGCTTGTGCTAGGTCGTTAGGCATTTCTTTAACAAATAGGGAATTGAAAAAGCATGTATATAAGTTAGTAAAGAATAGGCTGAGTGAGCTTAAACAAACTGCTGATGAATTAATTAGTGAAAGCATGAGTGAGTCTGATGTAGAAGGGGCTCTGGGATTGAGTCTTTTTCAGGATCCGCCCCACTGTGGAGTGATTTTTGAAGGGTACGGCAGTCTGCCTGATAATAGTCAGACTGAGCGGGCTCCTCAGACTTATAACGTTTGTCCGGCTGTTCCTACTCGTTCGGCCAAAGTGGAAAATGAGCCACTAGTAAAGGATTTCCAGAGCATGTTGGAGCTAAAGAAGTTAGAGTTCGAGGAGTTGGAGAGAATCAGAGCACATGAAAGAGCAATGCTTGGCATGAAGTTAGAGTTGGCCAAGATCCAACAAGGTAAGGAGTTTGTGAGTACCCCCATCCATGAAGATATCGGGGAAAAGTTTAGTTTTGGGGATGCTCTAAAACTTGTACCTTGTTTTACTGAGGAGAACGTGCCTGAATTCTTTAAGGCTTTTGAAAGGGTTGCTTCCAGGTTGTCTTGGCCTAGGGAGGTCTGGACAGTGTTGATTCAATGTCGCTTGCTGGGCAAGGCTCAGAAGGTTTATAATGCCATAGAGGAACAAGTATCTCGGGATTATGAGAAAGTGAAAGCTTTGATATTAAAAGCTTATGATTTGGTTCCCGAGGCCTACAGGCAGAGGTTTAGGAATTTTAACAAAACCCCGAACATGACTTTTGTGGAGTTTGCTCGTGTAAAGCAGGAGCATTTTGATGATTGGCTCAAGAGTCGCCAAGTAACTACTTTGGCGGCCTTGAAGGAATTGATATTGATTGAAGATTTTAAAAAATCGTGTGCTAAAGATTTAAGAGTGCATTTAGAAGACTTGAAGGTGACCTCTTTTCCCAGAATTGCTCAGTTGAGTGATGAATATATATTGACCCATAAGGTTGGTACTGAGAACTTCAGGGGTAATTTCCCTGTGGTCAAGGGTAACTGGGAGAGTAGAAAGAGAATGTTCTTTAACCAAAATAATTCTAATTTCCAGGGTCCTAATAATAATTCTAATTTCCAGGCTAACTCTAAAGCAAATTCCAATTTTCAGGTAAAAAATCAACCAAAAAGTAATCCTAGTGGTAATTTTGTAAATAGGAATTTTGCAAAAACTGATAATGCTCATTCAAGTCGTACTATAACTAGTGGTGTGGGAAGTAGTAGAACCTGTTATTGGTGTAACAAGATAGGACATACCCAGGCTAAGTGTTTTGCTCGCCAGAGTTATCTACAGAGGCAGGCTACTACTCCCATTGCTTTGGTGAATCAAGTTAAGGCTTCTCAACATTCTATAGAGAACGAGGAAAATGGTAACAAAGGTAATAAAGAGAAAGATTCCCCCATGTGACTGTAATTTAATAAGTATATTTGGCCAGGTAAGCTGAGATTTGAGAAGGAAGTTATAGATGTAAAATTTTTGAGGGACACAGGTGCTGCTCGATCTTTATTGTTGAGAAGTAGGTTACCTCTTAATGTGAAGATCGCTAACTATATTATTTTAAGTGGTTTTCCTGACACTGTTGTGTCGGCTCCTGTGGTTGAAGGAGAGATTGACATATCGGGTGTTGTAAAGAGTATTAATCTGGCCATTGTTGATAAACTACCTATTCCTGGGATAGATGGTATCCTAGGAAATGACTTATGTAATGTAGGGGGACGAGAATCGTTCCCCATTTTAACCTTAAATAAATTACCAATTGCTGTAACTACTCGTTCCCAGAAAAAAGGGCGTAACCTCTTGATGGACGGAGAGGATTTACATTTAGACCCTGTACAAGTAGATGTAGCAGTAGGAAGGCTCGAGTCTGTAGGAAGTAGTGATAGTAGTAAGGTAGTTAGAGCATGGAATAGGGCTGATTTTATAAGAGCTCAGCATGATGAATTTGATGTGGAAATAACTGAGGGGGATGATGTTTCTAAGCCATGTTTTGTATCAGAGAGAGGATTATTGTGTAGATTAAGCCGTTCTGCTCTTATGGAATCCTCTGAGTACCATAAGCAGATTTTAGTTCCTAAACAATTCAGAGACGAATTGCTGCAGTCGGCTCATGAGGATCCTTTCTCGGGACATTTTGGGGTAACAAAAACTTTTAAGAGATTAACCAAGCTATTTTGGTGGCCTAATATGAGAAGGTGTATTAAGCAGTTCTTGCGAACTTGTGAGACGTGCCAGGTCATGGGTAAACCCAATCAGGTATTGCGCAAGGCTCCGTTAAAACCCATCCCTGCAATTGGTGAACCTTTTGCAGAGATTGTCATTGATGTTGTTGGTCCTTTACCTAGAACCCAATCGGGATATATGTATTTATTAACGGTGATGGATAGAGCTTCTCGGTTCCCAGAGGCTTTCCCTCTTAGGAAAGTAACGTCAAAAGCTGTCTGGGAGAAGTTAGTAGAATTTTTCACATTAATAGATTAAAGAAATATGAAGGTAGAAATCCAGATCCTTTAAATATTGTTTATGAAATACCATGTCCTCTAGCTACTGTATTTTCTAAGGTTGATGATCCTGATAATGAATATTGATAACCATGTATCTGTAGAGAATTTAAAAACTAATGTTGAGATTTTTAATAAGGCTAATGTTTTGCTGGAGCATCTGGATGAAGTCCACAAGAAAGACGTGTTATGTTTGATAAAGTCTTTTCCAGAAGTGTTTAGAGAGACTCCAAGGCTTACTTCATGGCTTGAACATGATGTTGAAGTAGGTGATGCTTGTCCAGTAAAGCAGGCTCCTTACTGCTTGAACCCAGAAAAAGCCAAAGTAGTTGAGAAGGAGGTGCAGTATATGCTGGACCATGATCTTATTCAACCCAGCTCAAGTCCGTGGAGTTCTCCTATAGTTCTGGTAAAGAAACCTGACGGTGACTATAGAATGTGTGTTGACTACCGTAGGGTTAATCAGGTAACCAAGAGTGACAGTTTCCCTCTTCCTCGGATTGAAGATTTAATAGACCGGATAGGGAATGCCAAGTTTGTAACTAAATTAGACTTATTGAAGGGTTACTGGCAGGTGCCATTGTCTCACAGGGCCCGTGAGATTTCGGCATTTGTCACCCCAAATGGGTTGTATGAATGTAAGGTGATGCCTTTTGGTTTGAAAAATGCAGCTTGTACGTTCCAGCGCCTTATGAATAGGGTGATATGCGGGCTGGAAGGTACCGAAATATATATAGACGACTTGGTGGTATACAGTCAGGACTGGAAAACCCATGTTGAAAGGTTAAGAAAACTGTTTCAGGTTTTAAGAAAGGCTGGTTTGGTTGTAAATATCAATAAGCGTGAGTTTGGTAAGGCTGTAGTGACCTATCTTGGTCATGAGGTTGGTCTGGGGAAGGTTGCTCCTAAACATGCTAATATTGAGGTTATAGCCAACCTTCCTCAACCGTGTAATGTCCGTGGTGTCCGCAAAATTCTTGGCATGTTAGGGTATTACAGGAGGTTCGTGAAGAATTTTGCTGACATCGCCCAGCCTTTAACTAATCTATTGAAAAAGAACACTAAGTTTTTGTGGAGTACAGAGTGTGAAAAAGCGTTTTCTAATTTGAAATCGGTATTAGTCTCGGAAC
>JANJGK010003162.1:82500-96605 GCA_039081455.1 Macrobrachium rosenbergii | reverse complement strand
AATAAAGCTTAAGGGCCACCATAACTAGGGGTCATTGAGCGTAAACCCTCTCTGAGGCTTAGGTCCCTAATGCCCTAGCGTATTTTGTTTACAAACTTTCCAGCCTATGGGGTTAAATGCCTAAATGCTACCTATTCCTTTCTCCAACGGATGTTAAAGTTTGAACTGAAGACGCTTCTAGCGTGGGACAAAGCAATTTCCCTGTCTCAGTCAGGCTGATATTTCTATCCCTAAATGTTCGAGGGCGAACAGCGTAAATATTTATAAAAAAAAATATATATATATATATATATATATATATATATATATATATATATATATATATATATATATATATATATATATATATATATATATATATAAATATGTGTGTGTAAACCCTACCCTTTGGCTATCACCTTATCACCGTCTAACAGATCCATTAGACAATGGGTCACTCAGTTTAAATAAGACAGGCGTTTGGTTACTTACTGGAAAGCGGTAGTACATGTATCTAGACTGACACATGATGAATTGAATTTTTTTCTATTGAAGCAGCACCTGCCACATTTATACCATCGATGTTGAGCCAGTGATATTCAAAGGTCGCTTTAACTTGTGAGATTTTGCATCCAAAGATCGTTCTTCACATCAATACGAAGAGCAATTTTTCTCAGAATCCAGTTTTATTTCCCAATTCTGCACAGGTAGAAGAAATAAAAGATAAACGTCGTCAAAAATGGAAGTTTGTTGCAAAAGATTAATATGACCTCAAAAGATCAGAAGCTTTCTTTGACAGAAGAGGTAAATGCCGAGAAGGTACAAATTTGAGAGACAAGGCAATTAGCCAAATTGGAAATGTTAAGTTCATTTGTAAATGGTAATTAGAGCTTTCAGCAAAGACATGACATGGCCTACTGAAATGTTTAGTGAAGTCTCAGAACAGAGGAAGAAGGAATCGGTAGGTAATGGTGAGGGAATCTGGAAAGGATAAAATCACAAAAAAGGAGAAGAAAACGACACTGTGACTTGGAAAAAGGGGAACGTTTTGTGGACAGAGAACTGATCGGTGAAGGATCATCCATGTTGGGTAATCTGTTGTTAAGTGACGATAAATTTGAGGAGTTCCCCTTCATCCCTGACAAACTACATTACAGAGTCAGACAGCTCCTTCGAATGTTGATAAACGACGAGTTCTAAATTATTTACAAGGGAAGCATGTAACCTGCAAGCGTTTGAAGGGAAGGAATTTGGATGAATAAGGTGAGAAAGGCTAGATTATTGGAGGGAACGGACAGCACATTTTGCCGCTGTATCTCTCTTTCTCCTTCGATTTACTTAGCTTCTCTATACTTCTTATCTTTTTCTCTCTATTCCTCTCCGGGAATCTTACTGATTTAAAAATAAATTTTTGGTACTGAGATCTTTCCACTCTGTGTTTTCAAGAATGTCTTCTTTTGACGCAGGCTGTTATTTGTATGTTGAATTAGAACTAGAAGGATTTCATCATGCATTGTCTTACATTCTTCTGTAACAGATATCCTTTACAGAAAGTATTTCCGTACTTCAGTCCATGTCACCTCTATTTAAATGATTCATTTCATAATTAATGCATCGTCTCGTTTGTCCTGGATGTTAGATGTTGCTTATAAACGAATCTCCTTAGATGTATACCTCTACGATTTTTCCAGTTATTTACCAGCTTATATTCATTGACTTTAAAATAGGAAGTGATTGTGTAATTTCAACTTATTTTCAGGAAACTGATATTTTCATTTTTTGAGGAAGAGAGAGAAAGAACTGAAACTGACATTCATGAACAGTTTTGAGACAAGGACATGTTCTTGTAGCTACTGATTTCTATTCGCTTAAACTCCTAAGAGATTGCTAGAAAGACCTCTGCTGTGCCTTGGTCCCCACTACTTCATACAGGATGAGAGAGGAAAACTACTTTCGCACTTCAAATTACTTTGGTTGATTGTATGAGTCGCGCATATACCATTTCAGTTTTCAAAAGCTGAATTAACTGAAGTGATAGGAAAAAATCATGGATTATCACTGGAGTAAATCGTCACACTAACAAATATTTTTAATTGTCTCATCCTCCATTCATGAAGAGTTGAGGAAATCCGTCAATAACCTTTAAGATATCTTGTAGAGAAATTGGGATGCTTACAACCAAACAAAGAGACTAACAGATTATCAAACTTTATGAATCAGGAATTTCGCAGAAGGGAAGAAAATTCCAAAGCTTGTCAGCAGAGGCAAAGAAAATTTTACCAAACCAAGAAAGAAGCCATCAGGTGCGCGTATATTTGAAAAATAAGCATGGCCATTTAAATAATTAACAATTAGACAGAGGAAGAGCGCTATATCGATTAGTAATGGTTTTAATAGTGCACAGAAGGACTTTCTAAATTTCTAAATGATAAGCAATTAAGGATGTTGAGTTCGTTAGGTTCCGAGTAAGCCTATTGAAGAAGCGTTCGTCTTTAAAGGATTTGGTAGATTTTATCAGATGCAGAAGCCTGAAGCTGCTTCAGTGAAAAATACAGGAAACGATTAATATTTCATATGGGTCCTTAGTAATCAGATAACATCAACCATATTTTTTTCGGATCTTATCTTAAAGAGGGTGAACGCTCATTACTCCGTATACTTAGAACACAACGAAGTCTGTATCCTTTAATTGCCTGTCATACACAATCTGTGTATAAATAGTTCTCCTGTGTGTTATCTAATCTGTTATTGTCCACAAAGTATCGGAAACACTACCCAGAATATAAATCTTCTCCCTTTCCCTTCTATTTCATTTATCTGGCAACAGACCACTGTTTGTGCTACATTAAAATGGTTTTACGCTTTTAAAATATATGTAGACAAACGCATGCACGCACACACACACAAATATATATATATATATATATATATATATATATATATATATATATATATATATATATATATATATATATATATATATATATATATACATATACATATATATATACATACACACATATATATATATACATATATATACATATATATATATATATATATATATATATATATATATATGTATGTGTGTGTGTGTGTGTGTGCGCGTGTGTGTGTGTGTGTGTGTATACCGGTAATCTTTTCATTCTTATGCAAACTGAGAGACCTGTTGGGCCTCATGACTTACAATGCCTGACTCTCCTAACGTGTTTTAATTTCCGTACATCATTTCCAACAATGTTAAACGTCTTTTCATTTTCTAGCACAAACCCTCTTACGTTGGCATTTTCTTCGTTTTATCGGCAAGGAGGAGGGGGGGTTTGTCCTTCTTTGCGGGGCTTTTAGCATTGCAGTTTCTGCAAAATGTTTACATTAGACTTCAAGAACATGACTCATTATTGATTACTTAATGAGTTTAAAAGTCAAAGACCTTAGATACAAAGCTTAAAGAGAAGTTTCATCCTTTCGAATATGCTCTTCAACAGATGGTATTATAGAGTGAAACACTGATCTCAATAACAGAAATTTATCAGACTAACAATTATTTTTCCTGCATCTAGTTTATGAAAACAATTCAAGGTTTCAAAATGAGCAACGAATCGGTATTGCTTCCCTTAGATAGATAGATAGAGAGAGAGAGAGAGAGAGAGAGAGAGAGAGAGAGAGAGAGAGAGAGAGAGAGAGAGAGAGATTCATTGAGAGGCATAAAATGCTAAGCCATGCAACCTCAAGTATTTGAAACTTCCTTCATGAAAAAGAAAAGAAGAATAAGAACGATCAACTATATGGATTTATGAATTAGTGTCTGTTCATTCAATGAGTTGTAATCTACAAAAGATGATATCGCAGCAGGCTATTAGGATAATAGAAAATTCACACTATCCTCTTATGGAGAAAATGACCAAGGTCACAAAATAAAATAGGAAATAGGTTTCGATTTTATCGATATTGCTAGAATTTATCCTAATAACAGAAAAAATCCGCCTAAATTAGTGGGAAATCACCGTTGGCAACAAAATCAAATGAAAAGCAATATTTGCCTCACTCAAAGCAGAAATTCATGTGAGGTGTCGAAATGCCATGGAAACGAAAAGCTGTCATACCAAAAATGTTGAATTTATTTATATCATTGAATTGTTATAGATATTCATATCAGTATTAAATTTCATATCAATTCCATCCCTATCTGATGAAGTCTATTATATTCCGTGAAATATATCAGAACTATATCAGTTTTACCTATAAAACAGATATTAAAGATATATTAATTTTCAAACTGCTGATTTTCATGAGCAAACGATGTCCGATTATTTCATAAAAAATAAATAATGGACATACGCAATATCAACAACGCGGAAGTTTATACAGATTCCCAGTTTGATTAGTTTAAAAGCGTTTTTATAACATTAACAATGTTTCAATTGTTGTTTTTAGAGGAGCCGAGGACTTGTCCACTGAAATACAGAGGACGTGACTCGCAATACAATAGGGTTAGATTTTCCAAATATTACCTCATAAGTCACCAGTTTATTGAATACGGGTTTGTTTTATGCCATTAAAGAATATAATCTTTCAGACTCTGGATAATATTCGTGATATCCAGACTCTAAAAGGTTACATCTTCTCTGTATAATATTATACATTCTCTACATAATATTGTATCGTTTTACTTCCTGAATTCAGAATGATTTCGACAGGTTATCAGTTAGAGAATAAATTGTTTCAAAATCTCGAACGAAAATTCACGGTATCAATTAATTATAAGTACAGAAAAACCGATTTCTAAATAAAAAGTGAAATGTTCTGAATTGTTTATCTATTTGCTTTTAACAGTTAAACTTTACAAGCAAAGAACTGGGAAACATAAATTATCCGTATTTGTTAGAAAAAGCTAGCATAACTGTGAATCACAGCTGCTATTGCTTATAAGGACTTTTCATCTCAACTTCCAAAGCGCCAATTTAAAACAATTAAAATTTATTAAATGTAATAAGCGCGTTCATGGAAATTAAGACATACACAAACACCGCAAAACTTTCAAGTGTAGTCATGTGTTCATTAGAGACAAATAAACTGGTGAATTTGAGGATGAACTTTAAAGAATGCTTATAATATCAGGCGAATAAAAAGAAAAAAGGAACATATAAGTAAAAAGGATCTGCAGGACCGATTGATGGGTAAAAAGGATCTGCAGGACCGATTGAAGGATAATTTTGCCATTGGAACATATGACAACTTGTACAATGAATAAAATCTCTCTCTCTCTCCACATTTTCTATCTCTTTTAGTACAAGAATGTAACCTCACCGAATTGCTCACCCAGCATCCCACGGCGATTTTCTAAGGAAGTCGGTCATAAAGAAAAGACTGAAGAAGAATACTCCCATTTACCGTAATCAAAATGATTCAGGCGTGACTTTTGGAAACACAAAGACCATAATTAAATAACAGGTCATTTTCTTGGATGTATACAACTATAATTGCAAGTATCTCTTACCTGGAAGATTTTTTTATGTTTAATAAATGTCTGATATTAGATCTAGCTGTGGGCTCTCGCACTTCATCTTTCTTTCCTAATTCGGGAATAAGAGTAAATCAAAGCAGTGCATGGGCACAATGATATTATGACCTCCGCATCAAACTGGACTCCAGTATTTGAGGATATCTACGTCTTTCTTTTTCACCTCATGTCGTCTGTATCTCATTGTCCATTCAAGACGAAAATTAACATGAATGTAGAAACACGATTGGGAACAAATCTATGTACTTTTACAAGAGAACGGTGAGACTTTACACACGCCTGCAGGTTAATTTACGCCATCAGGACAACAATTTACTTCCAATTTCAGGCTTTGCTGAGGTAACTTATAAAATACATTTTAGAATCTCTTACGACTGTTAAAACTGCAAATATAGCGGTTAACGTTTACCATAAAGTTTACGATTAGATTTGTCATTTAAATACTCTGAAACTATTCTATTGAAAACATTTTCTGAATTTGCAGGTTATACTCGTATCTCACTAGGAAGCTGTTAATAAGAACACTACTACTGCTACTTCTATTAGTAGTAATAATGATACAACTTCCATGTTAGAAAAAAAATCCCTGTCACATAAAAAGTTTAAATAAAATAACTGGCCATAAATCCCCCTTAATATACCGAGGAATCAGCTATCATAATTCATATCGATATTTCCTTATATCCTCTTGTTCCGACACTTGCGACATCTTCCGATTTCCAATAACACCATTCATGAAAAAAGGGAGAATCGTAATGTTATCTTCCGCGCGGAATGGGATCCTCGACGAGCCCATGTGTAATAAGAAAAAAAAAACAATATTCGGATATAAAAATAAAGCTTTCCTGGAAACGAATAAAAAGAAATGAACTGAGGAAGACTGTTATTACAGGGTGCCGTATTTTTCATGTGTAATGGACCAATAAAAATGTTCTCTGGGCGACAAATCTGAAATGAACAATTAGAAGTTTCTTACCGTGAAAATAACTGAACTATAAAGATCTGTTTTGAGAAACACGCGAGAGAAGAGAAAAAGACCTTGAGCATTTCTCTCTCTCTCTCTCTCTCTCTTTATATATATATATATATATATATATATATATATATATATATATATATATATATATATATACATACACACAATGTATATATAAATATATATGCATATGTATATATTTATATACACACATATATACTTCGAAGACAGGTTTGAGACTATTTCGTGGTCATAAACCTCCTCATAAAACTGCCATCTTCATGCATAAGTATGTGTTCTTCGAACTCAAAAAGAGGGTTGTCTGGAATAAAACTACACGGTGTATAAAGGTGTATTTTGCGTATGTGTGTATTCAAATTCTGATATCACATTAATCTTATATCTTTTATTTACATTCAGGATGATTTTCTACTTACACTTGACAGTAACAGTGAGCATAATTATCACACTTACACATTTCTTAATCAAGTAGACATTACACAACACTTGCAAGATCGCAGAGTCTAGCTGAGACCATAAGCCTTTCCTTTGGCCTTGAGAAGAAGGCTTAATATACCATATTCAGCACCTTTTTCCATCATAAGAGGAAATATTTCTCATTACATTGGAAGTAATTTCATTACAGTATGATATTTCTTCTGGTAATTCTTATTCATTTCTCTCCTAAGGTTCAGAATGAGTTGAACTGAATTTTTTCTGCCTTTAAATCGAACCATTGATATAAAACAATTATCAGTTGAAGACAAAGATAATTTTACCCATTTTTGGAACAGGAATTTTTCTCAGCTATATAGATCATATTGAAACATACTGTCAACCAGTGCGTCACGTCTTCATGAATTGGATTTGCATTACCATATGGGAATACCTTGAAAAACAGAGATAAAATATAAAATTTCATTCTAACTAAACGTTAGGAATAAATTTCATACGGCCTATAAAATCCAACCGTACGACGTCAACCGATTTACTTCATCCAATGTTTATTGAATCAGCTTTCCAGAAACCAATATCGGATTCACTTTCTCCACGCCAGTCATGAATATGATTTAAAGAGTTCTGCTACAAATGTCGTAATCCGAGAGAGAGAGAGAGAGAGTCCCACTTGACCACAATTCACAACAGAAGTATATTTCTTAAGGTTTAGATCTCTGGAATGTGATTTGCCGACAAGAGAATTTCAGAGGGGACACGGGGCTGTAATGCCCTTAATATTGGAAACTCGAGGCATCAGTAAAGAGGGGCGCAAAGGAAACCGCAGAAGTAAAAAGAATTCATCCTGAGTCTTACTCATGGGATCTCTTTTCGTTTTATGCAAGGCGGGAGAGGGGGAGGGGGGGGGAATAAAAACAGAAAGAGGATGGGGAGGAATGTATGAGAATAAAAGCGGAGGAAAGAAGGGGAGAGAGTGAGCAGTAAATGGAAGTGTAAGCAACGGCAAGTGCTGGTAGCAAGTTGGTTTTGTGTAGGAGATTGAGGAGGACAAAATCAAGTATACCTTAGTTTAACCAGACCACTGAGCTGATTAACAGCTCTCCTAGGGCTGGCCCGAAGGATTAGATTTTATTTTACGTGGCTAAGAACCAATTGGTTACCTAGATACGGGACCTACAGCTTATTGTGGAATCCGAACCACATTATAACGAAAAATGAATTGCTATCACCAGAAACAAATTCCTCTAACTCTTCATTGGCCGGTCGGAGACTCGAACGTGGGCCAGCAAAGTGCTAGCCGAGAACGATACCGACCTGTCCAACGAGGAACTGAACATATCGAAGGAAAAGGAAAGGAAAGTGGAAGGTTTCATGTAGACAGGAGAGGTGGACAGGTTAGAGAATTGAGGGGAAAAAACGGGGAGACAGCAAGGAAATGAGAAATAGGGAAGACATTGTGGAGGAATGAATGGTAGGGTCACATAAACAAAACTGTGCTATCTTGGGGAAAGTTTTTTTTTTTTTTGTTATACCAAACCACAAAAGCAACGAAGTAACAAAATTAGCAAATAGTCAGTCATACATCGTAACCAAATTGTCTTTCATAAATCAGAACTATCGCTTATTAAAATAATGTAATCGCTGTAAAGCGAAATGTTGTCAAAAAATGAAATAGTCATCGAAACATTCTTAATCACTAAAAGTCAACTAACAAATGAGTGATTAAAACACAATTTAACATTTTATTTCAAACCACAAATAATTTAATTGTGTATATGGTAACATCATGCATAACTATATTTTAATGGAGAAGGGCTAAGCTTGCAATTTTATTGAAGAGAGCGAAATATTACCTAAGGAACGTACTTCGTAAGTGTATTATAACTTTCAGTAACTGCATGTTTATAAATGGCATAGAATTAAAAGCAAAAATTATAAAAGTAAACAGTTCGGTATTGCTAAACATTATGGCATTAAAAGTTTTCTCTCTCTCTATACGTGTGTTTTAGTTACACACACACACACACACACACACACACACACACACACACACACATATATATATATATATATATATATATATATATATATATATATATATATATATATATATATATATATATATATATATATATATATAAGAATTTTTATTACACTTTAAAGTTTTTAAATTTTACAAACATTGGATACAAATGAATTTTTATCACACCAGTGTGATATTTTATACACAAGCATTAAGCTACAAATGTCGTTTAATATCCAATTCGCCATACCTCGGAAATAATATATGTATATATACGTATATATAATAAGATAATATTGTGTTCATTATTTACATGTTATGAGTTAGCATTCCTGGTGTTAAGAGAAAATATAGATCCTCTGATGGAGGAAAGAGCAACGAAAAATTGCTCTATGATCTGCGGCGGTAATGATCAGGAATGTCGGTCCCTCAGCTATTGAAAGCACTGAATAGGTCATTAAATAAGGTCGGATGGAGAAGTAAAATCAATAAAAAAGACGAGACGTTTCTAAAAATGGGAATGATGACTGATGGTAAACAGAACAGAAAAAAAATTGTGGGACAAGTGTCAATGGAGTCTTCAAAGGAGAGAGGTGAAAGAGAAGGACTTTATTTTTAATATACATCTAAGCTGTAATACGTAAAAGTGCAAGATTGTTTTGATACCCTTATCGTTGTCGATTATGTTATCATTCTCCTAAAGGTTGTTACCCCTTCAAAGGGCTCAGTCTACTAATATAGGGTCATCAGATTACAAACATTCACTTTGAACAAAGCATTTCGCTACGGGTCCCATTTCTTTACTATCCTTTTCAAATAAACAAACTTTTTTCACATACTAAAGTTCGCTAGCATTTGGTAGTTATTCTTCGTACTTCTTTATCTTACATGATGCTTTGGATCCTCTTAACAGATCAGTCTTCTGTGAACTTTGTTGAGTGATCTTAGTTATAAAATTTTCCCCGTAAAGAAACATAATCGCCGGACTAGAGATGATAAGCTTTCCAGCGTCAGTTAATTAAGGTGGTAATGACATAAAACTTGTATCTTCATTTCCTGTTCTAATGCATATTAAAAACTCATCATCCTGAGCTACTACCACTTAGGGGAAGTGGGTAATATATATATATATATATATATATATATATATATATATATATATATATATATATATATATATATATATATATATATATATATATATATATATATATATATATAATCAGCAGAAGCACCTCGTTCGCCATACCGTGCGATCACTGTTGTTAAGTATCTTAGATATGTTTATGGTATATTAAGCCTTCTTCTCAAGGCCAAAGAAAGGGCTTATGGTCTCAGCCAGGCTCTGGGATCTTGCAACTGTTGTGTAATGTCTGCTTGATTAGGAAATGTGTAAGTGCGATAAGTATGTTCACTGTTACTTTCAAGTGTAAGTAGAAAACCATCCCGATGTTCTTTTGATTGTTTTGGTTTTGGTATGGAATATGAATAAAATGTATAAAATTAATGTGATATCAGAATTTTAACACACACTTACACAGATACCACTTTAAAAACTGTGAAGTTTACTCAAGACAACACTGTTTGTGAGTTCGAAGGACACATACTTATGCATGAAGACGGCAGTTTTATGAGGAGGTTTATGACCACGAAGTAGTATCAAACCTGTTGACAATATATGAGGAAAGGAACCTTGTTTGCTCGCCTAAACAAATTATTCCTCCACAGAGATATCGTTTCCGTCGTCTTTCAGGACATGAAATATTTTGCTTTATGTACGTATTAAAATTGCTGAAATTCAGAGCAGTACAAAATTACAAAATTTTTCTCTCACCTTCGCGAAGACAATGAAAATGATTTTAAAGCCTTTGCTTCATATGTCTTGTCTTCTAGCTTATGCTGGTTAAATACCGGAAATGTACACATGTACGACCACTATTTGAAAGTTTGAGTCATTTCTTAAAATATCAATATTAACGAATTTCTATTCGCTTTACGGCAAAAATATTTGCATCTTAGGGGAAACGGTAGTTTATATTACGGTTATGCATGAATTATGAAAATCCATCTAGGTTTTCCCACATAAAATATTTACCAAAATTTACGCATCTGATATCACATACTATTTTGAAGGTCGGTGAATGCATTTGTTTCTGTATTCAAGCTATTTCTGACAAATGATTTTTCTTGCAAACATGCGCAGAAATCATGTTGACTGCAGTTCTATGGCACAATGTTGTGAAGACAAAATGGGTTCAAGAATATACATTATTTTTTCCAATTTGATTTGTATAAAGATGGTTAATCTTCATTTAAAACTACAACCAGTTCAAATTTTTCCTTCGCAAGAGAGACAATCTTCATTAGAACTGTACACTCTCAAAATACCCTCTCTTTCAACCTGATGCAGATATCTAAAATATCCTACGAGGTTTAACACATTAATTCAATAAATGATGCAAAAATTATGCATAGGTTAATTTTAAAATACACTTATTCTACTTTTCTCTTATGGCAGTTTAATCCTATTTAAACCCACTGATAAGAATAACTGGTTTTGCAATATCAAAAATTGCATTATTTTGAAGACATGTTGGTTCAGATAAGAGTTGATGATATATATATATATATATATATATATATATATATATATATATATATATATATATATATATATTATAGATTTCTCTTCTATTACATGTTAGATAAAATTTCAAGGAACGTTTTTGTACTTTACATTTTCATATTAAATACATTCTCTGAAGACTGATTCGGTTTCATTTTATGAAATTTAGTCTCTCGAGCAAGGCAATGGGGCATGTTCGGCCATAAATCACTCCAGATAGTGAAAAGAATTCGTTAGAGTGGTTGGGCAGCAAGATAAAGGGATCCAGAAAACATAGGAGACGTAGTACAAACCTCTCAAGGTGGAACAGGAAGAAAACACCACAAAAAAGTCAAGTATATGTTAGTTTAACCAGACCACTGAGCTGATTAACAGCTCTCCTAGGGCTGGCCCGAAGGATTAGACTTATTTTACGTGGCTAAGAACCTATTGGTTATCTAGCAACGGGACCTACAGGTTATTGTGGAATCCGAACCACATTATGACGAGAAATGAATTTCTATCACCAGAAATAAATTCCTCTAATTCTTCATTGGCCGGTCGGAGAGTCGAACCCTGGGCCAACAATGGACACCAGAACAGCAAGACTGGAGAAAGGAAGCGGGAATGCAGATTAAGTAAAAAGCTGAAAATGGGTGCAGCTAGGGGCCGAAGGGATGCTTTCAACACCCTGAAGTAATGCCTATAGTACGACACGAAAGGTGCACTGATGGCACTACCCCCCTACTAGGATCCTCAGAAGACTGGTGGGAACGTCGGAGTGCGAATAATTTGGTTCGACTGTGCGCTACGTTCTACGGTATATGAGAGTATAGTATAATTTTGTGGTTGTGTTTGAATGGAACATGCCCCTGAAGTATGCTTCTCTTCAGTCTACGCCAATGGAGAATTACTCATGTTACTTTAAGGTACAGGTGTTGTATAATATTGTCCGTGTGTGTTTGCGTAAACCAAATAATAAATTGGGTCTGTTTTCAAGTAAAGAAAAGAATAAATTACATTGTCTGAATAGCAATGGCATTAGCAATAGATTCCCCTCCAGCAGCCTCTCACTACCCCCTTCGATCCCTAACAGCCTTTTTTGTCGGACTGAATGCCAGATTCATCGTACCCAGATGCAAGATGAATGCCTCCTTATTCTATTAAGTCCCAGTCATTAAGGTGTTACGTTGCAATGAAGCAGGCGGAGCAATTCTGAAACGGTCGTCGTAGTCAGTCATGAACTCGAGCAAGAAGGGATTTGATCGACTACTGTCAAATGTCAGTGCTGTGTTGAGTGACGATGCCACACTGCAACTACCTTAGAATTGTGCGTGTGTGTGTGCGCGCGCGCGCGCGCGCGTGCGTGTGTGTGTGTGTGTGTGTGTGTGTGTGTGTGTGTGTGTGTGCGCGTGTGTGTCTGTGTGTGTGAGAGAGAGAGAGAGAGTTATTTATGATAACAATTCAAGGTTATGATTAATACAAATCTAAAACTAAAGACAAAGAGCATTATTAGAAAATACCTAACACAGGTGACCAGCATTCACACACACAACTGGACACGACTGAACATGCACCTATAGTCGTAATTACGGAGGAGTTATTTATCAAATTGTAATCAAGAGATTTTTCAAGAGGTACTAATAAAGAGGGATGTCCTGAAGATAATCATTCATTTTCCAGGCTGATAAGATATGAAAGATGATCATTTCTATGAGGCAACAAACCAATTACAATCATCAACTTGTCTACCATCGTAATCTTTTATATTTTCTCACGCCTATCAAAAGACAAGAAGACCGGAAAGCCCAGAGAAAATTTTGTTAATGGGCGGTGATAAATACCAATGCGATCCATAAGTATATAAAAGCATCAGGCAAACAAATTTGTATCTCAGTGGTTTCTGACCTAATTGATTATTACATTTTCGTATTTAGAAAATCAACAGGATAGTTTAAAGACTCCAGGCCTCTTATAACTTACTGCCAGTCACGAAGTGAATATTTATTCATTTTCATAAAACTGGTACATCACATTTTATATAATTCTACTACCATCAAACAAAAAATAAACAAAAATCAAACTTATTTGAAAATATAACCTTCCTTCCGGACATATAAAGCACGGATATTTTAGGCAGAACATTTTTTGACAAGTTCGGTAAACCAATTTGAAAAAACGAGGATTTGTTTGGCTCATTTGTTTACAAATTTTTTATGAACATTCTTTGTAGACATTATTAACTATTAACATAATCAGAAACTGACAGTATCACATGAACTATCTTGAAAAGCATACACTTTTCACATTTTTATCTGATTTCATAACGCATGTTTTCTTTATTTTAATTAAAAGTAGATTTATGCACCTAAATCAACCTTCTATCCTGAGTGTCTAATCTATTTTTATTTATTGTTCCATTCACATATCTTACACAAACTGGGTTCATAGTGACTACAGCCAGTAATGTCTCGCGTTGTACCGAATACATCCTGTTCAGTTCAATATTTTCCTTCTGAAATTTTCTTTCAGTAATGCAGCTAAG
>JANJGK010003162.1:20000-77500 GCA_039081455.1 Macrobrachium rosenbergii | reverse complement strand
GCATATACATATATAATATATATATATATATATATATATATATATATATATATATATATATATATATATATATATATATATATATATATATATATATATATATATATATATATATATATATGTATGTAAAGGTCATTTCTGAGCCTATACTTGATTTAAGTCTCTGTCTTATGAACCGAGGTTTGATCTCGCTTATTCCGAGACATTATGTGATAACATGTAGCGTGAGCTACTTCATCAGTTGTATCTTTCCCTAACTAAAATCTGAGGACTACTGGAATGAGATACTTAGTACAAAACTAAAACCCTTTATTGACAAAAATCAACGAAAAATAACTTCTTAAAAATTACGACGAATGAAATTCAATGTTTCACATAACTATCAGAAAATCTTCTAAGGAAATAAGGTTCCAAAATCATAAACCCCCAATTACAGAAAATAACTCATCTGTCAAAACATGAACAGGTCAATCAATTAAAACAGGTCATCTCAAATGTCATACCACTCTCATCCTTGTAGGAGGGAGAGAGGAATAAGGAATAGGAATGGAGTGGAACAGAAATACCTGTGAAAGAAGAAACGTCACATTAAAAATCATAAAATGTAAAAAATTGCAGAAATACATCTTCCACTGTCACAGGAGATACCGTGTGTTCACAGTTCTGAAAAACGAAGTCTAAAAACGTATATGAATTCTTACTCACTCCACAAGTCCTCTGGGACAGTCTCCATGTGAAAAATCACACATCTTCAGACACACATGAATCGGATCTCACAAGTCCGATTCGAACAACGGTTCCTCCCATTATATTCATTATGTAACGCACGAACAAACGTACTTTGGTATGACATCATTCAAGGTCAAAGTTCGGCAAGACACGCCTCTGTATTTCAAGGGGTCACTATCGACATGCATCCTTCAAAACCGGATTTTGTAACTGGTTCAGCTTCTAGAACGTTCTTTGCTGAAAACGCATTTGCCAGCCCGTGTCTTGTCACCAAGGAGCCTTTTGCGACTTCCTGTGGTATGCGAACTGCTTCAGCAGTTTCCTATCTGCTGCGTGTAGTGAAAATGGACCCTGCGAATAGCTGACCCAACTTTTCAAAGGTCACCTTCGCGAGCCTTTACATATATATATGTATGTATGTATATATATATATATATATATATATATATATATATATATATATATATATATATACTGTATATATATATATATATATATATATATATATATATATATATATATATATATATATATATATATATATATGTATGCTCATTCAAGAAATCTTAAACGTTGAAGCAAATATATATGTATACTTATTCAAGAAATTTTAAACGTTGAAGTAAGTTATCTAGGAAAAATATAATTATCTATTTCTTTTCATCCACTGTCTTCAAATCTTGCCTAAAACGATACTTAACCATTTTGGAATTTGTCCTGTATTTTATCTAAAAGAAGACAAATTTATTATGCTAACTTGTTAAACGAACTGTTCTAGTAGAATTGTTTTGATAATTAGTTAAAGGCATTAAATTTCGTAATATGCCCTGCCTTTGGAATACATCTATGTTCAAGAGGGTTTTGTTTCATTTCATGAAAGCAATCTATTTAAAAAGAATATCTCTTCAATCCTAAACTCTTAAAGAACTTCGCAGTTGAGGCTCAGAGCTGCTTATATCGGAACTCCGGAGATGTCAGGAGCGACGGGAAACTTTGCTCGTTCAAGAAGTCTTCCATAAAACAATCGATGCCTTCACCGCCAAACTTTGGAAAAAGTTAACGTGGTCCTATTAAGTGGAGTTTTAAAGACTATATTAACAGCATCCTCATAATCATCATAATTGTCAGTATCATGATCATAGCAGCAAATACCACTTAAAACTTGGTTTCAAGTAAAACTGAATTAACGAATTTTATAAACAGATTTAAGATTCACGAAGTCTATGAATAACTAAGGGATAAGCAGGAATGCTGTCCCAATCTTCTATCCCCAGTTTACCACAACACCTACTTCATACACCCCATACACTACCCCTTAATGGGGTAGTACAGCTGGTGAAGGAGGTACTCAATTGGTCTCACTAACGACTCCCATTTGCTGCCCCTACCCTAGTCGCAGTGCTCTCCCAACTCATAGGCCAACCATCTAGTGCATAAATTTCATCTCTGTGATTTTTTGAGAAAAAATTAAAGTTTTTATTATTCAAGGGAATTGTGCTTTCATTTCTTGTTTTTCCATTAGCCTGTCTTCTCTTGTCAGAAAGAAACTGTAGGGTTGAGTATGCGGTTTATGCAATATATATATATATATATATATATATATATATATATATATATATATATATATATATATATATACATATATACACATGCTTAAAAAATCACTTTAGATGCACGAGACTTCAGTGTATAAGCGAATCCCACAGGAAAATGACAGGCAGAAGTTCAGTACTGAACTTCTGCCTGCCACTTTCCTGTGGGATTCGCTTACATATTATATATATATATATATATATATATATATATATATATATATATATATATATATATATATATATATATATATATATATATAATATATATATATATATATATATATATATATATATATGTATGTATGTATGTATATATATATATAAACTTTCATCACATCACCGTGATTTTATATACACAAACATTTGGCTGCAATTGTTTAATATCCAATTCGCTCTACCTCAGAAATAATACCGAAGAGGCGACGTTTAGTGGACGCTCTAGAACATTCGGCTATAAAGAGAGGTAAAGTTGATGCCGATTCTGCTATGCAAATCCCCGTCGGACACAGGTATTTGTACATATCGTCGGCATCAACCAACCTCCACCATGACCGCCGATTGGTGCGTTTGAATGAATTTCCATCACATCACCGTGATATTTATATACACAAACATTAGGCTACAATTGTCGTGTAATATCTAGTGCCCTCTAACTTCGGTATTATTTCCGAGGTAGAGCAAACTGGATATTAAACGACAATTGCAGCTTAATGTTTATGTCTGTATATATGTATGTATGTGTATATGTGTTTGTGTGTGTATTTCAGTGTGAAGGATCTACACGTGAATGAGAAATTACTGACTCTCGAAATATTTCGTCAAAAGATTTTATGTTGTAGAACATTATTTTCAAATCAGGCGACGTTGCCGCGAAGAGATCATTTTTTTTTTTCCACCAGTGGTTGTCCGTTTGTATAACAAAAGTATTTTAAACCCATTGAAGTGGTTTTAATGAAGGTGAAGGAATACAGTCATTCGATGGATATTCTGAACAGTGAAATTTTTGAGGAACGGTGACTGAATATGTAGAGGTATTACCGGTACCACCTTGTCCATGACAGGTCAGGAAAGATTTGTGGCCTGTGCTCAGTAACATGAGCTATATATTTCGTTCAGTAGTTAAAACTGTGTATTCCACATGCTCTCTCATTCGTTTTGGACGTGGGTTTTGCTCGTTTTTGTTTAGCCCGTCTATAATCTTTAGATTGTTTTAAGCGCTGAACCCTAGTTTTTTCCACAGTTTCTGATGTAATTGCCTTTATCAATCCCTCCTATTGGAAAATACTTTTGTCTTTTATACAGCATAATTACTCTTTTGTCTTTTATACAGCATAATTACTGCTGTGGAGGAATAGGAATTTACAGGCTCAAAATCATAAGAATCTCATAAAAAACTATCCGAAACCGAGGATTTATTTGCTTTAAGATTTTCGTTACAGAAGACAGCGAGTGTTGCTCAAATCAATTTCATTGTAAGTAATGACCGATTTAAAAAGGTATACAAAAACATTCTTGGTAAAAGCAATAAGATTTTGCAAGGTTTTGGGAGTTACGGGGTGCACAAAAACAATAACCGGTGCTGGCACAAGAGCAATCAAATCTATGACAACAATGTCTTGAATGTCGCCTCAGTCAGATTATTTACCTTTTATCTCTTCATTCCAGTGTAATAAATGAATGCTATAATAAAAAGCACATAACGCAAAATCAAATTAGCGTAATACTGACTACAAAAAAGTAGCATGCATTTATTTTTTTAAATCAACTGTTACAGATATAGATATGCAGGCTAACATTCTCATGACAAGTTTGTGTGTGTGTGTGTGTGTGTGTGTGTGTGTGTGTGTGTGTGTGTGTGTGTGTGTGTGTGTGTGTAACATTCCACCACAGGAAGGGCGAGATAAAAAAAAAAAACAAGATATGTACCACATACACATGAAAACCTAAATCCCGTGAAAAGAACATTCGATTTCGAATTATTGTTTATAGAAGAGGAGGAGAAGGTGCCTCCATGGAAACATTATCAAATGATATTGCTGTGAAAATATATACCTCTCTCTCTCTCTCTCTCTCTCTCTCTCTCTCTCTCTCTCTCTCTCTCTCTCTCAGGAATATTCAACCACTAACCCACTGGATACGCAACTAGATAGCGGAATGCTTTTCGAACTTGCATGGGAAGAGAGAGAGAGAGAGAGAGAGAGAGAGAGAGAGAGAGAGAGAGAGAGAGAGAGAGAGAGAGAGAGAGAGAGTGCTCTGCTTGGAATAAAACAAAGTCGATGGGATCTTTAAGATAGATTTTAGAAAATGCAGATTATCTCATTCATTCGCCAAACCAGCTATTTTGGCGCCCATCCTGTTATTCCTTTAAATTCTTAATGCGCAGTGAGCCACAAAGTGTTTCATCAGAATGATATTACGATGTAAGTTTCCTTGACCCTGGATAAGCAGGGAGAGGATACCAATGCATACGAGATTAGAGGAGAAGACAGATTTATCCATGACTTGAATATGCATGAACTCTACCTGTTTACTTTACACGGACATATATACATATACATTTACATATACATATAGGCCTATGTGTATTTATATGTATGTGTATATGTATACGCATATACATAAGTATATATATATATATATATATATATATATATATATATATATAATATATATATACATGTGTGTGTGTATATTTATATGTATGTGTGTGTGTCGCATAGGAGCGGCCATTCAAACACTCGTTCCCATATGCTTTTATTAACCAACGAACTCAACCCTATGAATAGAAATTAATACATTAAACCCTGTTGATTTTACATGAATTACCATTTCATTCTAATATTTGTAAACACTAACTTCATATTTTAAGAACATTTACTCAGTAAGCCGGATAAATTGCTTATACACATTACTAATAGGTCTCCATTTCATACTGTCACAGTCAACTCAAGTCACGTCTATTGACAAAGCACTTCTGTTACGATATTTTTTCTTCAGCTTCCCTTCAGCGGTTTACAGATTATACAGATTATTTTCACAAAGCTATGCAGATTATCACAACTCCTGCTCTTGATTAAGTTCTCAGTTGAATAATCCTTACAAAACATGTATCCATTCCATTCAAGAAGTCAACAAGGCTGATTTTATAAAAGCGAAGCACAGTTTCCTTAAACGAAATTACACAGTTAATTACCATAAGTACAGTGCATGGATGTTCGTTAAAGAGCTGTGAACTATCCATTCGATTTAAAGAGCGAGGTTCTTTTAGGCATTTCTGCTATTCTGACTGCTCATACACTATATGATTGTATATAAATCACGGTGTGATAAAAAATTTCATATATACATACATACATACACACACACACACATATATATATATATATTGTTACGTGTGGGAGGTCTTGGTTGATCATGTATTATTCAATTTACGTAATTTTTACGGCCCTGCAAACCAAGATTACACGTAACCTGTCACTTGAAGCCAAAAGTTAACCTCAAAGACAGACGTTAATTAGCCAAAGGTCGCCAGTTAAGGGTTATTAACCTTAACAAAGAATATTTGAGATGAATTTGATTTTAAACGCAACGGTTCTTCCAAACATTCGGACGCGAGGCAATCAAAGCATCGAGATTTAACCTGATTTTGCTTACCCTAAATCCTAGGTATTTTACTGGAATAATGGGGTTGAAGCTAACAATAAAATAATTAGGCTTAATCTAGACTTTGTAAACACATATACCCTAAGTGGTGGCTGAAGGAAGAAAACAAAGAAAAATTGTGAAATACAGAAAAGAACTAGTCAATCGACGAAGCTTCAACAAGAATCGGACTTACCGTGAACGTCGAGTCGCTGCGCAAACGAGGGACTTCAGGAGTCGTATTCTGGCAGTCTTCCCAATTCACTAATTAAGATAGACGTAGGAGAGAAAGTAATAAAGAATATCGTTCGGGCACGCACGCAGCGTCACCCTGGTTCCGTGACCGCTGGGATCTCTCTCACTGACTGACCCGACCTCGCTTCGTTCTTCCAGAGGAGGACCTATACCGCCCCGGGCAATCCGACCTTGACAAAGGCATCGTCGAATGCATAGAATAAAGCTTAAGGGCCACCATAACTAGGGGTCATTGAGCGTAAACCCTCTCTGAGGCTTAGGTCCCTAATGCCCTAACATATTTTGTTTACAAACTTTCCAGCCTATGCGGCGCCATTTGTCTAAGGCGGTGATTGTTATTTTAAATTGCCTACCCTACCGGCGGGCAGAGATGTTCTCTGTCGAGGTCAATTGGCCTAATATTCCTACACCTAACTACATCGAGGGCGAACAGCAGTAATATTTATAAAAGCTCCCCCCCTTAAGAGGGCCTTCACTCCCTTTTCGGGCGTGAAGGTCTATACTAAGCAAGCTGTTCGCCTCTCGTAGGTTACTCTCCTTCCCCTGAGCAGATTAGTCCTGGTTAGCCTACCTAGCTACAGAACTACCTAACCCTAGATAGGATATGAGCTATATTCACTACTTTACCTAATTCTAATAGTACTGGAAGGTGCTCACGGTTATTATAGGCTACCTCCTACAATCATGATGTGTTTTAGACCTAGCCTAGTGGTACATTCTATGATATTCCCTAGCCTAACCTATCCTAACCCGACCGTAGCACCAACATAAGAGTTAACATTCTAACTAAATTACAACATGGTTTATGTTTAATACAATTAAAATTTACTAGTTAATTCATGAGGGTTGCCTCATATGATAAATGGGTGCCTCACTGAGGTCTTAGGCCATGCGTGTCACGAGCATCGTGGCTCGTTTCACAATAGTTAAGATTACTGAAATAAGTTAGGCTACTTACATGATTACTGCGGCTCGGTGGTAAGTGGAAAGAACAAGGTTACTAAATTGATGTACCGTACTTTAAGGTGGCCTAGGCTAGGTACAAATAAAAGGAAGAGATCACACTGGCTACCTTCTCTGGGCAAGGGGCCAGGATCACTCTTAGATGTTAGGGCACTAGTGCCAGGATGAGCGTATAGCTCGGCAACTACTGGGCTCTCTTCCGCCCCTTCTTCTTCTTCTTCGGTTTCCTCCAAGGCCTATCAGTAGCTGGCCTAGCAGGTGATGAGAGCACCGACTCCGGGGACAGGCCAGAAGGGCTAGCGGGCGCGAAGTCAGGGGCAACTGCAAAAGCTGCGGGAGGACTCCCTACTCCGGCTGCTGCGACAACCGGAGCGAGAGCGATCTCGACTTCTGCGTCCGAGGATGCCAGTTCCTGTTCTTCCAAGGGAGAGGTACCATTTCGATCCTCCAGGGGTTCATCCCCTGGATTCAAATTTTGCACAGAAGAAGTTTCGGGTGCTGGAGGCTCTCCAGTCGCGATGATCAACTGCATGGGGAATCCTAAATCTCCCGGAGGAGGATTCGCCTCATGATTTAGACCCGGCATAGGGGCCTTTTCCATTGGTAGCTCAACGTCCGTGGCGGACGGAGTCTGGCACTGCTCAGTGCTCGCAAGTGGCACTGGCAGCAGTTGAGGGTCAGGCATGCCTGACAAGGGGTCCGGAGGTGCACTACCTCGCGGACGACTTGTGGTTGGCTGCGGCAGAGATTCCTGCCCCAGCGGGAGATCGTAGCCTCTCCTAGAGTTTTGTTCGGGGGCGTCCGCTGGGCGTTGCTTGCTTGGGCAGCCCTCCCAATTTGTGGAGTGGTCTGCCCGCTTGCACGTCCTGCAGCGGTACTGCTCCTCCTGAATCTCTCTTCGCGGAGGGGGAGGACCTCTTGGTGGGCCAGCCCTTCGCGATTGGAGAGGGCTAGGCCTGAAATAATTTGGTTTATGCCCCTTCCGCGGACCACTTTGGTGGGCGGAAGGTGGAGGTTTGTCATGGTTGAGAGGTTTACATGTGGCCTCTGTGGAGGAGGTAACGCGGCTGCGAAGTGGCGTTGGTAACGGGCTTCCGCAGAGAAGATCCCGACCCAACAAGAAGACCACTCCGGGCCGAATTCCACCTACCACGCCAAGGCGGTGGGGTATCGTGCCCCAAGGTGTCATAACCTGGAGTTGGACAGTAGGAACGGTGATGGTGTGGCCCTCTATCCACTTCATTTCCCACCGCGTTTCTTCGTCAACCACAGCACCGGCTGGCACTTGGGCCCTGGCGATCAGGCTAATATCTGCCGCAGTGTCTACTGTGACCGGAAGGGTCATGGGCAGGCTAGTGCTCTGAAGAGGGGCCACCGAGATGTACTGGGTTTCCAGTCTCTCGGGGTAAAGGATCCGGTGCGGACCAGCCGCAGAGAATGAAGTGCTGATTAGGTTGACAAATTTGGTGGTGGGTACATGATGTGGACAGGCCGGAGATCCAGCATTGTAGTGGCTAGCAGCCCCACAGGATTTGCACGGGCCTTTTGGATGGGCTCGGTGGCCTGCAGTAGCTGTTGGAGGAGAGGGCTGAGCGGATGAATCGGGAGCGGAGTTCTGGCTGGTAGGGTTAGGCTGCTTATTAGTGCCGAGTTTGTATCGGCACTCAGCTTCAGCGTGGCCCCCCTTCTTGCAATAGTTGCACATGGTCGTCCTACTAGGCAGTCCATTCTTCGGGCGAGTGGAGTTCGAGAGGTAGGCCGGAGGGATGATTCGCTTCTGAGAGGTGCTATGCGACTGATTGAAGGTTTCCCACGAATCAGCCATGCGACAAGCTTCCATAAGTGTGGAGGGCTGTTTATCGTTAAGATATACTGCAAGGGGCCCTGGCACACATTGGAAAAGGTCTTCTAGCATGGTCCGATTGAAGAGATCCTCAAACGTCGTGCAGGCCAAGGAGTCGAACCAGCGCGTACCGGACTGGGTTTTGTGACATGCCCATTCCGTCCAAGACCAGCCGACTTCCTTGGCAAGACCTCGGAACCGTTGTCTCCATTTTTCTGGGGTTATCTCGTAGGCCTTTGTAATGACTCTACGAACTTCCGCCATGTTGCCTCTCTGGCTCTTCTCCAGTGAGCGAAGCGCTGCCTTAGCTTTTCCCTCCATATGCTTGGCTAGTATTAAGGCTCTCTCCGTCTCCGTGGTGCTGTAGTTATCGAAAAGAGCCTCGATCTCCTCCAGCCATGCTTCTGGCTCGTCCTCAGTCCACTTGGGGACTAGGGAATTGATGCTCGAAATTGGAGCGTTTGATGCAGCAGGTGTAGGACTGGAGGCTTGATGGCTAGCCATAGCTTCTGCATTCTCCATTTTCGCTCTCTCAAGCTCGAGCTCCTTCTCCTTTAGGGCTAACTCAGTTTCCTTGCAGGCTAACTCATGCTGTCTCCTTCTTTCTTCTCTTTCCTCTTCATACTGCCTTTGCTCGGCTTCATACACCCTTCGTTCTTCTTCATACTTCCTCTGCTCGGCTTCATACTTCCTCTGCTCGAGTCTTTCTTCCTTCTCCCGCTTGGCCAAGTCGTCCACTTGCTCCTTAACCCAGGTAGTAAGTTCCGAGCCGGTGAGACCTGCCGCCGTCCCCAGCCCCAGGAAAGTTTTATAATGCTCTGCTGCCATGGTTCTGGTGGGGAAGGGCGTCTAACCGGGTCGACGGGCGTACTTGGGCAGCGAGGAAGTGTCTCTTCAAATGACGTGGCACCCTTTCAAAAGGTGGCACTGTAGTTTGGGTGTGCCGTGTACAGGTCACACTGGTGGCACTCAGTATCCCTAGGCACTGGTGCAGGTTAGGTTCCAGAAGAACTTTCTCTTCTGTGTTCCCTTTTGGTTTTGTTTTATTTATTTTTCTGGATTCTTGCTTGGTGGCACTTATGGTGCCAATGTGTTCCTAGGGACCCTCTACTGGAGTCCAACTAGGCTATATGGGAGGAAAGGGCACTCTACACCCCCTGCAGAGTGCAACAATCGAATGAGAGTGAAAGGGAAGGTAAAAGAGAGAGAGAGAGAGAGAGAGAGAAGTAAGCTATTCAAGTGATGAGTGCTGCAAATTATTGGCACTGTGGAATAAAGTGAATTTGGGTTTTTTTTTTTTTTTTTTCTTAAAGATCCTCGTGAGTGGCTGGTCCCAGTACTGGCAACGGCTGGCCCCTTCTTTTTTCAGAGGGTGAAAACTACTGTTTGCTTCGGTCTGGATAGCAGGCCTCACTCGTGACCGACAGTTTATCACTGTATCGTAAGTACTCTTAACTTGTCCTCATCTATTGTGGGACAGAGGTGTTTTCTTTTAATTGGTTTAAGTATTCGAATTAATTAGCCTAGTGTCGGCCGTTCTTTCTTTGAAGAGGGTCACGTACACTTAGGTTAGGAATGCTTACTTGAATGACGAGAGAGAGAGAGAGAGAGAGAGAGAGAGAGAGAGAGAGAGAGAGAGATTTTCAATCAGCTAATTTCTTGCTGCTTAAGAACATGTAAACAAAGATTTTATACATGCACAATGGCATGGATCTTAATAAAATGATATAGATGCGTCGTCTTGGCTTCCTTAGGGATTACTTTATTATCTTAATTTTCCCGGGAGCCGACGTCACAAAAGTTTATCGTAAAATTGTAAATTTTCTTTATATGATTTTATAGTAGGTATTCGTATAGGAACTTGTTATTACTCCTAACTAAGGCCTAACTTTCCCTGCCTAAATTATCTTTTGGTTTTTTCCTAGCTAAGATATTAGGAGGTGGGTTCGCTACGAAAAGCAAAAAAAAAATATATATGCCCCAAGAGTGGCGGGGAGCAGAGTCGACGTCACAATAACAAGGTCGTTGAGATGGCGGCCAAGGTCCCGTTAGGCCTAAATTTCAAAACAGCCTCGGCCGGCGAAGGAAACCCCAAAATGGCCGTTCTCTCACAAACAGTTCGAACAATTTCAAAACAATCGCGCGAACACGGCAGAGGAATCCAAGATGGCGGGTATTTCCTTTTAGCACCAAATTCAAAATAACGCACGAAACAAATGCAGGTATCCAGATTTTACTTTAAATATACCAATCATGCATAGCGTTTTACGTTACGGATGGAAAACTAAATTACCAAACAACTTTGTGTCTTTTGTTATCGTATTCCTCACCCGGAGATTAAACAAAAGAATGAAAAGAGAGATGCTGGCTTGCCTGCGTAAATTTACGTTGTTAACGGTACCTTTATTGTAAAATTACTATTTCAGTTCGTTTGCCACTTCACTGACACGGTTTTTTTGAATGATTCCCGCTATATGCAAACAATAACGATCGGAATTGCCGACGCGATTACTAAATTACTTTGTGTATATGAACTGGGCTCCGCGATTCGGCCTTTGAATTCGTTACTTGAACGACTTGACTCACGGTCCGAACACGGTAATGTCCTTGTCTTAGACGTTATAAATTATGACTCTGCTCTCGACGCACCCTTTCCTACGCTAATTCTCGCTACACTTGTTATTATAACTATCCTCTTTACTGCTTATTATTATGCCTCGTTCCTTGTTTGGAAGAATGAAATGGAATTCAATATCTGACTATTTTTTTTTTCTTTTTTTTTTTTTTTTTTGGAATTAATGTAATTTAATTTCCTTTTCTCCAGATTCTTTCTCTAAAATGTACTTTAGATTCTACGCAAGATCGCCAATGTTACGTGTGGGAGGTCTTGGTTGATCATGTATTATTCAATTTACGTAATTTTTACGGCCCTGCAAACCAAGATTACACGTAACCTGTCACTTGAAGCCAAAAGTTAACCTCAAAGACAGACGTTAATTAGCCAAAGGTCGCCAGTTAAGGGTTATTAACCTTAACAAAGAATATTTGAGATGAATTTGATTTTAAACGCAACGGTTCTTCCAAACATTCGGACGCGAGGCAATCAAAGCATCGAGATTTAACCTGATTTTGCTTACCCTAAATCCTAGGTATTTTACTGGAATAATGGGGTTGAAGCTAACAATAAAATAATTAGGCTTAATCTAGACTTTGTAAACACATATACCCTAAGTGGTGGCTGAAGGAAGAAAACAAAGAAAAATTGTGAAATACAGAAAAGAACTAGTCAATCGACGAAGCTTCAACAAGAATCGGACTTACCGTGAACGTCGAGTCGCTGCGCAAACGAGGGACTTCAGGAGTCGTATTCTGGCAGTCTTCCCAATTCACTAATTAAGATAGACGTAGGAGAGAAAGTAATAAAGAATATCGTTCGGGCACGCACGCAGCGTCACCCTGGTTCCGTGACCGCTGGGATCTCTCTCACTGACTGACCCGACCTCGCTTCGTTCTTCCAGAGGAGGACCTATACCGCCCCGGGCAATCCGACCTTGACAAAGGCATCGTCGAATGCATAGAATAAAGCTTAAGGGCCACCATAACTAGGGGTCATTGAGCGTAAACCCTCTCTGAGGCTTAGGTCCCTAATGCCCTAACATATTTTGTTTACAAACTTTCCAGCCTATGCGGCGCCATTTGTCTAAGGCGGTGATTGTTATTTTAAATTGCCTACCCTACCGGCGGGCAGAGATGTTCTCTGTCGAGGTCAATTGGCCTAATATTCCTACACCTAACTACATCGAGGGCGAACAGCAGTAATATTTATAAAAATATATATATATATATATATATATATATATATATATATATATATATATATATATATATATATATATATATATATATATGCGAACGGACGGGGAGAATATCTAATATATGTTAGGTAGATGAATGCGAACAAGGAGTGCCTCAATATTCAGAAAAGGTGTTAAGTATGAAAGTGAATAGTCTTTTTCTTAGTGAGTGAGGTGCCTAATGTTGTGGAAGTTCTCTGCACAGTGGGTTCATCCCCGCTGCAGCACTTATGTTCAAATACGGCAGTGATCATTGTTTCGTCTTTTCTCAGGGCTCTCCTTTATTAGGGAAAACGAAATAAAGCTGAAAATACTCCTTAACACTGATACTAATTCACAATTGGAATGATTGATGGGCACCAGGCCGACAACAATGTAAAAATGCGTGCATGTGTAAGGATTATCTCTTCTCTTTCTGTTCTCTCTCTCTCTCCTTTCTATATAATTTCCCTATCTATTCTACACCGCAACACATGAAGCATTCCCAAATTTCTTTTCATACACTTAAGCAGAAAGACACCTGTCATGGGTAAAAAAAAAAAAAATACATACAGCCATATATAAGAAGACACACAAACAATCCTACTCAAATACCATCAGGCAAATCAAAACGAAAAAATATAAAGGGCGAAGGAAAGTTACAGAAGCAAAGTTGGTCGAGCAATTTTCGCTCCATTATCAAAGACAGGAGTATTTATCTTTACTTAAAAGAGCAAAATAAAAGCGAAAAAGGAAGGAAAATGAGGAGGAACGCATGACTTCAGCTTGAGAGAGGATGAATACATTCAGGAATTGGGAGTCGAAAAACATTTAGCGCTTAAGAGCATTTGCCGCAAATAAAAAGCCGTAAAAGATACATTCTTTGGGCAAGTAACAATGGTGGAAACGAGAAGTTTAGGCAGATAAGGTGTGTGGGAGAAGAGGTTTTATTTATATACGAAGAATCCTTTATGCACGGACGCACAAGCACGCAGTTTTAAACACAGGATGTTTTTAAATTCTTATCCTCGCACACACATTGATTCTTGTTTGTAACAAGTATGAATGATATAACAGATATGAGAAAGCAAATTCAGGTGGTTTTTTAAGATGTCATCAAATAAGATAAATTACCTTTAGACAACTTTTGTTTCTATTTTTCTAATGGCTTGGCACATAAATTTTCCTTCTTCATAGAAGAAATAATCTTTTCCTTCATCATGATTCAAAATACTTCCAAAATAAGTTAGCATGTAAAAATTTTAGCAAAATAACTCATGTAAATATCGTGAGGTGGGAAAAGAACGCCTGGCATAAAAATCACATTATACGATTCCTCAGCATCTCGCACTGAATACTAAAACGTGCACTCTAGCCCCTTGTTTATTATCTAAAGATACACATACATAATTTAACTGCAATGAAATTTTACCTTCATGAAAAACTAAAACTTTGCTAATCATCAGGTTAATCTGTTATTATATGCTATCAAATGAATAGCAGTTTCGTCAGATGTATCAAATCAGAGATTATACCGATATAATATCACCAAGAGTTGCCTTCGACTCAGATCACTCAAAATTCTGTAAGAAATTCTTATGCGGAAAACAAAGAATGCGGCTTAACTTTTTGTATCATGTTAAAACTATGCAATACGAAATGAATTCCCATAACTTACGTTTTGAAATGATATCTTGGTATAATGATATCTGTTATGCAATGGTATTTTCCTAAAGCCCCAGCAAAATTGAAGTTCAAACTGACCATTCGGACTGATTAAACAAATATGATCTTTTTCAACTGCCCAGTGTAAGGTGGATACATTTGTGCGAGTGAGTTTCCGTTGGAGGGTATTAAGTAACAGAGATTTCACGTATGTATAAAATCATGCTTTCACATCTTACGAATTCATAACTCGCATGCATCAAATTTTAATACTATATACTACTCTTACCTATTTCCATGACACGCTATTGTGTAAAAGTCAAACACCAACACACCATAACAAACGTAGCATTCAGTATAAGCAACAGGTTTGCGTCAAATATATAACATACTGGTTTTAGATGCTTTACGCCAACCAGCCTAATAGCTATTCTATAGCGTATGAGATCACAAATGAAGCACTATTGCAAGAGGATTTCATCTCAAAATAGACCCAGCTATTCAATGGCGGGGAGCGGGAAGGGAAAGAGGGAATCATGGAGTCGATGGAAGCTTTGCTCTCTGAACTTGCAAGCATGATAACATTTTCGGCTTTATTCCTTACCATGAAGAGGAATATCATTGGTTACTGTTTGCTGAGAATTTTTAAATATATAAATATATTTTACTTTGGAAGATAATTTTACACAATAAAATAAAAGTAAAAAATGCTCAAAACAACTACATTCAAAAGTTGATACGCGCGAGAATTGTTGAAGCTGATTTAAGTGCAACCTTTGACTTGTTTAACTACTGTATAAGCATATCACAATGCATTTAAGCTTTATAACTTGGAGACAGATGTTACTGATGGTGTTTTTACGGGACCATTAACTCGCATCTCTGGTGTTCTGCTAAGTAACTGTGTTCATACTAGCAATTTCTACTGGTAATATGGATTTGGATAACTATTTTCCCTTTTAGTCTCTCTCTCTCTCTCTCTCTCTCTCTGACTTAGCTCTGAATCCTATCTATGAGAGGTGTAGTATGTGGACCATGTGTATGATTTGTAGCGAAACAGACTATTCTAAACAACACGACTCTTACCAAACCGCCACCTATTGTTAATTTTATAATGGTCAAACTTCCCTTAATAATAGTGTGAATTTATTATAACTAAAGCTGTTTTTGTGTGTTTGTATTATGAAAAGATATTGGTCATAATACCATTTGGTTTTTGACATTCCTGGAATGTTGACCTTTAAGAAACAAACTTTTGGGCCTGCACGAAGATTATTTGAAAATACTTTTATCGTGACGATAGTTAGTTTGTCCTGATCGCCATCATAAATATTCTAAATCTGAGTATCGTAAATCTGTAGCAAATCGTATGGTCAGCGTTACGGGCGATGGTGTGATCAAGACAAGCAATTTAGTTGAACTCGGTGGATTGTCATAAAGAAATAACAGCCACGGTCCATTAAACTCTTAGCCGCGGCCCATGAAACTTTCAGCCTCGGCAGGTGTGGCCTGTGTTGTTGGCCACGATCATGGGTAACTCTAACTTTATCTAAAAAAAAAAAAAAATACTGAGGCTACAGGGCTGCAATTTGGTGTGTTTGATGAATGGGGGGTGGATGATCAACATACCGATTTGCAGCCTTCTAGCCTCGGTAGTTTTTAAGATCTGAGGCGGAGAGAAATAGCGCAGATGTACAGACAAAGCCATCTCAATAGTTTTCTTTTACTGAAAACTAAAAACAAAGAAAATCATATATGACATATTATAATGAAATAAAAAGTAATGTTTATGGAATAAAATCAGTGCTTTGAACACACGATACAAACGTCCAGCACAAGAGCAACGACCCTTACCTTAGCGAGAAATATCCTATTGTATTACAAAGCCACATATCACAGCCAGTTCAAGGATGAGGTGAAGGCCATGGAGAGAATAACTGCCAGCGGTACAACACCTACGAATCGTAACGAGAGGATTTCCTTATACGTCTACTGCTGCCCGGGCTCAGTCAGCACCCAAAATAGCACAGTTTCCCGTAGAGATGTGGGAGTCGACCAACGTAGTATACAAAATTTAAATGTACCTAAGGGACATGTAAAACCCTCAGTAATTACTGCATAACCTGCACCACTACCACTCTGCGCAGGTGACTGTGAGCTCACAACAACCAAGGGCAATATTTCAACACTACGTAGATGACCACCACCGTAAACTGACACCAAGCGAATTATAACATAGCACATAGATTGTGCATAGAGAATCCCAATTCCATACTCTGCAAATAGCAGAAGTTATGAGTATAAATCAACAACGCCCTGCATCAAATATACAGAGGAACAGGCTTCTTCCTCCCTTCTTCAAGGAAACCACAGGACATCTTTGAGAATCTGAAGGGAGACACGAGCAAAAGAACGGCATAGGACGCGTCCTATGGAGCACCAGGAATGCCCATGCTACCACCCAGACCATCAGCGAGAGAATGAGATCCGCCGATCAAAAGAAATTCAGCACCCCAGTGACGTCATGTTTGAAATTCAAACATCCACATGCAGTAAAAAAAACCTTGTATGTCAATTTGTAATCCAGTCCTGATGATGCCGCCGAGAAGTGGGGAAAGGTTCCATCGACTAGAAAAAGAAAAAGTAGAAGGAAAGAATTTTGATATGTATATAGCGTGTATGAATGTGTTTATGAGTGTTTTGGTGTGCATATATCTATTTTGATAAGCATGAATGTAATCATATGACTGCAGGCATACCGTAAAGTACGTTTACAAGAGGCTTCATCATCAAAGTTTTTTGTCTACAGTATACTATTTGGGCATTCTGTCTAAAAAAATTCACTCTTTAATAAATGACTGCACATTATGGACATCAACCAACCGTTAATATAGCTAATCGGAAATCCCTAATTAACGGGATATTATTTTTTTTAATTAGCAGGCATAATTGAACCCTTAACTAACATAAAAAATTACAGCATGGACAAAGGTGTGTAAAACCTGTGAGGCTGAAATTTATCTATAATGAATGCTGCACGGAAACTGATTCAGTTAATAATATTACAGTAATTTACCATGATTAGGTATTGGTAAAAAGTAGAATACGAGAGAGAGAGAGAGAGAGAGAGAGAGAGAGAGAGAGAGAGAGAGAGAGAGAGAGATAGAGAGAGAGAGAGAGAGAGAGAGGGCTTAACCGCCTCTCCTGAATTCTCATTTTTTCCTTCCGTAATCATCATAGAACCAGCCATTGTTACACAGGGCGTAGAACTGTTTAATACCTGATTAATTTGGGGAAATAAACGAGAAGGAGGTATCATTGTTACTTCGAATAATTTACACAATTTTAATAAGCTTGTGACTACAGTAACAAAGGAAACAATGTCTTTTATGTAGTATAGTAGGGCTTGAATATTCAGTAAAAAGAATAGGGCTTGAATATTCAGTAAAAAAAAAATAAGGGAAAATATAGGAATTAAATTACAGATGTATAAATAATTTATGGGTACATAACAGAAATATATTTACAAATGGAATGTAAAATTGCTAAATCAGGAAAAACAAATCATGTGTAGAAGTACATATCAGAGATAAATAAAAACTTTGATGGTAGTGATATAATTGATAACTCAGTGAGGGCAATGTAATATCATGAGCAACGTTTTAGTTTCCTCTGTCAACCATCGTTTTTCAAACACTTTTGTTATGTTTCCATAAAGATTTAAGAATTGATGTGGGAAAAGTGAAAACAAGTTACATCACCAAAGGTGGCGAAGACGCCACACACTTCAACACATTTTATATAGAAAACTAGAGCAAACAGACAGGAGGTGGATTTTGGTGAGCTAGAGGGGCTGGAAATGAAGAAATGAGGACAGGTGTCAGGGTGGTAAAGATTTCTGATCTGATACGAGAGTCGCGATTGGGAAAAAGTTAAGTATATCTTAGTTTGACCAGACCACTGAGCTGATTAACAGCTCTCCTAGGGTTGGCCCGAAGGATCAGATTTATTATACGTGGCTAGGAACCAACTGGTTACCTAGCAACGGGACCTACAGCTTATTGTGGAATCCGAACCACATTATGACGAGAAATGAATTTCTATCACCAGAAATAAATTCCTCTAATTCTTCATTGGCTGGTCGAGGAGTCGAACGCTGGTCCAACAGCGGTCGAGATTGGGATGGTATGGGCATGTGGTAAGGGTGGGTGAAGAGGAATGAGGGAATAGAGCTTTGGTGGAGCCTGTTGGGAGCGGAGGGTTAAGAGGGAGGAAAAGGTTAGATGGGGCAACAAGTTGAAGGAAGATGTGGAGAAGAATGATTTACTGGAAGTCGATGCTTTCCATAGGAATAGTTGCAGAGGGGTAGCCGTGGCATTGAAAAGGAGGAGGAGGATACCAAGAAAATACGAAGAGTTAAATTCTACTACTACTACTACTACTACTACTATTAATAATAATAATAATAATAATAATAATAATAATAATAATAATAACAATAATAATAATATTAAAAATAATAATAGTAATAAAAATTATTATTATTATTATTATTATTATTATTATTATTATTATTATTATTATTATTATTATTATTATTATTGCTGTTGTTGTTATGCGTGCTGTCATTAAGAACAAAACAAAAGTCCCGGTACCATTAAATCACAACGAAAGCTCTCACAGAAAAGTGTGTAAGTAATCATGTAAATAAAGGAAACAAATATGCCTAATTATATATAGTTTACAATGCACAGGAAAATAGACATGGCAACACAAAATTCTGTCTATACGAGCACATATCGCAAGGGAAAGAAAGGTTTTCACAGCCGGGAGCCTTAGGTGAGCCAAAGAACGTAAAGATTTTGAAGTGTCTATGGAAGCCAAAGTTGGAATGAATGAATGTCCATAAATCGGTTACACATTTGTGGCAGTGACCCTCGTCCTTTCCTATGAATGGAGCCATCCCTGATTAAGGAAACTAGATTTATATATATATACATATATATATATATATATATATATATATATATATATATATATATATATATATATGTATATATATATATATATGTATATATATATATATATATATATATATATATATATATATATATATATGTATATGTGTATATATATATATATATATATATATATATATATATATATATATATATATATATATATATATATATATATACATATATATTTATATATGTGTGTGTGTTTGTGTGTGATAAAAATCCACATATATACATACATGTGTATACATATAATTTATATATATATATATATATATATATATATATATATATATATATATATATATATATACATGGGTATCACTTCAACAAACACTATAACTGTTTCTCTGGTTCTATTTTACCTAGATAAGTCTCAGGTGAACAAATAGATATATCACTTACCTTGTACAAATTCATTAATTTCTCTAACTACTGGTGGTCAAAATGAAATGCAAAAGTTATATGCAGAGTTCACAGTCTCAAAAAGATTTATTATTAATTGATAACAGTATAAGATTTAAGTATTTCTCAATCAAGTTTAATTCACAAAACTTTAATTCGTTAAGAAAGCAATTTGGGTTAAGTAAGATTCAAACCAATAACTATCACTCAAGTTTTAAACATATACCTGATTAATTAAACTCCACACAACTGTTCACCAAAATATTACTGACTGGAATCCACATAAATATTTTCTGAAATCTCAATAATAAATATGCACTAACAAAATGCTAAGTAATCACCAGCACAAAACTTTGTAACACAGTAATTATAAAATTATAGTAATATGATAACACACACATATAAGAATGAAATATGCAAAAATGGAAATATACCAACCACTATTTCTAAGACAAAAATATGTTTAAAGATTATATCAATCTTTCAAAAGATTACCTTCACTTTTAAAAAAAGGTTAAACTCACGTCTTTCTAAGGCTTTCTCATAGACAACACTGCCAAGACACTATGACATACACAATGATATACAATTAGCAGCAAGACACATTAGAACTCACAATAAGAGGTATGTTCATCTCTTATCAAAATAATAATTCTCTTTCACCTAACATCACTTTAACTCTTAATATAACAAAACCAGTAAACATCACATTACCTTTTGTAAAAATGTACCATCACACACTTTACACAATGCTTGTACAGCACAAATACCTTGGGTAACCTCTTACAAGATGAATACACTTCCTGGGTGAGTTTAACAAAATTTTCACTTATATGAGAGCAACTAGTGAACAATAATTGAGAGAGAGAGAGAGAGTGAGACCAGGACCTATTGCCAGGAGCCCCTGTTCCTAACTAACTGACTCTGGATCAGCACTGCACTTTTAACTCCAACAAGCTCTCCCAGAATACATAATACACAAAGTATACATACATTATACATACAGGTAGACATGTGTGGTGTACATACACGGCTGGAGCTTCGAGTGCCTTATCTCTATGATGGACATTTCCTTGGACACTCACACACTTGAACAAACAGAAGGAAGTGCTTTTAGACCCAAAAATGGCCGGCTGTCAACAATGTCAACTCCAACTTTCTTTCTCACTCATTCTCTCTTTTACAGATTATGAAAAAGATTATAGGCATAGCCACAGATGATAACAGGGGAAAGGCACACAGAACAAATGCATAACAGGCAATTTGCCAATTGGCTGTCAAAACTCGTCATGATAAGTCAAGAGGACTCTTTGCCTTTCTCTAAGCACGACTTACTGGACACACCACCTGTGTAAATATAGCGGCCAAACAATTATTGTTCAAAAATATCTCTCTCTCTCTCTCTCTCTCTCTCTCTCTCTCTCTCTCTCTCTCTCTCTCTCTCTCTACATCACACTAAGAATTCGAGTTAATAACACTCAGTATATCATACTGCACAACATTTTAAACAAATGGGAAAAACATATCAAGACATTTTAAGATTACAAGATACACAATTTATCTGTAAGAAAAAGACATTTTAAAATTATATCATTACAACAAATGACGAATCTGCAAGCAAAACATCAGAATTTTCACAGAGACACATATAACACTTGTAGAATGGTTATACATATTATAACACCTTATAATATATATATATATATATATATATATATATATATATATATATATATATATATATATATATATATATATATATATGTATATAAATATATATTTTATATATATATATATATATATATATATATATATATATATATATATATATATATATATATCTGTAAAGTCACTGTACAAAGACGACCAATAAGAAACGGGAAGCAAGGTGCAAAGGAGCTTTAAAACATTGTAGTACCTCAAATTTTTTTCATATAACAGATTTTTCACAGGGGTTCAGATATAAAAGGAAGTACTGCAGTTCCCATCTCACTATATTTTATTGAAATACGCATTTTCTCTCTCTCTCTCCTCTCTCTCTCTCTCTCTCTCTCTCTCTCTCTCTCTCTCTCTCTCTCCTCTCTCTCTCCTCTCTCTCTCTCTCTCTCTCAATATATATATATATATATATATATATATATATATATATATATATATATATATATATATATATATATATATATATATATATATAATATATATATACATATATATATAATATATATATATATATATATATATATATATATATATATATAATTCTGACCATTTGTTCAACTTTTAAATTTGATTTAAAGATTAGTCAGTGTTTAGAGACTGAACATGGCAAACCTTAAGCATCTTTCGAGAATTAATTCTCAAGTTGTCTTAAATGCTTTTATGTCCCTTGAGCGAGTAAGAATTTCGAAGAAGATTTCCTGCAAATCTGTTTGCAAAGGTTATTTAGTTTTAGCTCCTGTATTCTATCCACAGAATTTGATATTAGATGATCAATAAATGATCTGAGGAGTTGATAACTTCTTTCGCCAATCTTATTAATAAGAAGTTTCTATAGAGAGAGAGAGAGAGAGAGAGAGAGAGAGAGAGAGAGAGAGAGAGAGAGAGAGAGAGAGGAGAGAGAGATAAACCCAAAACACAAACTTAATTTCGGGAAACATCACTAAGGTTCGGCTGAAGGAGAGAAATACTCAAGGATCTCTAATGCACTGAGGAAGGCCAGTGGTCGAAAATACCTTTTGACATTTTCTAAATTCAAACACAAGGGCCATCGACTCCCAAGGACCAGAATACCTCCTGAATTTCCGAATGGGAGTCATCAGGAAGAATCAAGAATAAAGAGACACCGTCAAGAGACAATGAGAAAGAATCAGCAATATGAGGAAATTCGGACTCCTCTGGGTAACTGGCGGCACTCCGAAGGACTTTTGTGGATTGATGCTAAAGCTTATTTCGACAGCCGCCCCCCCCCCCACCGCCACCTCTCTCTCTCTCTCTCTCTCTCTCTCTCTCTCTCTCTCTCTCTCTCTCTCGTGTCAGGATGTCTGGAGAGAGTCATGTATTTATATAAGAGAAGAGCTGGTTATATGCGCGTACACGTTTGAACGCGAAATTCCTAATAAAATGATCATTAGTCAGCTGCATATCTAGTTCGTAAATAAATGAAGTAATATATAGCTCAGTGACAGCTTAATTAATAGCACTCGAACTGAAAGCCCAAATGGATTCTTACTTTTTTTCCACTCCGACGAAGTGCCCACACTGAATAGTAACAAAATTTGTCCTAAAAAAACTGGAAAAGCCACTCTGAATATATTTTTTGATGTAAAATATACTGAAATTAAACATTACAAAGTATTTAAAATATCTTATTCTTGTATTTTCCATCAGCTACTAATGGTAATATTATCTTTGTCGTCCGAGAACAAGTTGTGCTGAAGTTGGTGATACCTGAATAAATATGACTGAGTATCAATTTAGATGGCTCTTCTTCTTCTTCTTCGTTTAACATGCTTTTTCCCATTTTTCATATGAGGTAAGCACGATGCCTTCCTTTGAAGGACTTTGATTTGGCGTTGGGGTAGGCCGTAGCCTCGATCGGCTACCCCTGCCTGACATCGCTTAGACCCCGGTGGCACATATGTATATGTATCGTGCCAAATCCCCAGCTCCCTTTCTCCTAGCAGCGAGGAGACATGAGCGGTTTAGGCCGACAGTTCGAGACGTGTAAGGCGTGTTATGTTTATTTTTAGATGTTGGAGTGGCTTTGTTTGTGTGTGTATTAGTCTGTAACACCCATTTGCTTTCAGCAAACCTATCCGTTGATTACATACACAATCCCAGGGTGTCTACACGGATAGCAAAGTGTCTGCCCTCGGATTTTAACCCGCGACACAGACTTCTTATGAAGTCCGAGTCTGCTGCTCTACCGACCGAGCCATCGAGGCTCCAATTCAGATGGCTCATGCCAAAGAAATAGGAGTTTAACAAAGAGCTGATGTTGAAATTAGCCTTGAGTCCATCATATAAGCATAAATTCCTTATATATAACTGAATATGACACGACGAGAATCTGGGTGCCCGAAAAGCAGAGTATACATGGAGCTCTTGCACATCGAACTCTGGTTCTAGAGAACTCCCTCTTAGACTATGAACTGACTCTTCTAATAGAGGAAGAGCCTAGGACAATTAATGGCAAAAAAATTTGAGATGATTAAGAATTTTTGAGATCGTAAGTGGATATCTCTATAATATATTATCACATGTCCTTAGTTCTTGTACTTTAAAAACACTAAATGAAGATAAAAACAAATGAGTGACTGTAGAGGTTACTCAACATACATATATAAATACACAAATAGACAACAAAATACGACAAAAAAACCAAGACAAGGGGCATGCTGCCTCTAATCAGGCATCAGTATTGATATTGCTAATAGGAAAGCTGCTTCTAGTAGAGCATTGTGAGACAATGCATCGAATGTAATGATGCATACACTGATCGATTACCTAGTATTACTTCATTTGGCGCAAGCACCAAGGGATCTTATGGAATATCTTTGCTGAAATGAAGCTTCTTGTAGGGTAACTAGACAGGGTATCTGGATGAGGTCTAAATTATAATCACTGTCTTAGGGAACACGCTAAGCGTTACTTTAAAATACATTTTGCAGAAAAGACAATTTGAAGCATGCGGCAGTAATACCATCGCCACTTTAAATACATCAAGCCATAATGACATAATAACTAAGTTTTCTGATAACTGTAGATGATATTTTCTTTAGAATATATGAAAAAGCATTGGAATTAATATCGCCTTGAAATAATGATTTCAGCTTCTGACGAGAGTGCATGCTAGATATGGAGCGCAACATTCCGGAAATGCTGCCAGTAACAGCATATTTTATTAGAATATAAAACATTCAATTAGATTATTTATTATAAAATGATAGTTCTTTCACAGTACGAACAGTTGCAACAAACACAAAAGTCTCAGAACTTTGACACATTTCCAAATGCAGATATATTTAATGTCTTCCATATCCACACTATCTGATTAGACTTTCATGAAAGCGGAAACAAATAAACAGCGAAGCGTTGTAACCTACGCTAATGCACACGAAAATGTTTTTCAGCATAATATTACATTCGTTGGACAAAACCGGTATGGCTTTCTTGACCTACAAGATGTAGGGAAGTATAGGAAAAAGATAAGTATATCTTAGTTTAACCAGACCACTGAGCTGATTAACAGCTCTCCTAAGGCTGGTCCGAAGGATTAGATTTTATTTTTGAATCTATACGTGGCTAAGAACCAATTGGTTACCTAGCAACGGGACCTACAGCTTATTGTGGAATCCGAACCACATTATAGCGAGAAATGAATTTCTATCACCAGAAACAAATTCCTCTTGTTCTTCACTGGCCGGTCGGAGATTCGAACTCGGGATTAGACGGGATGAGAACAAAGAGCATTTGATCAGGTAAATACCAAGTCATGACGTTAAGAAATTAGTCCACAAAGCGGATAATAAAAGGGGGAATCATTCGTTGTTAAAGATGAAAGTTTTCAAACCAAGAGATACCAAGAGAGAGTGAATTACCAACAACAGGGTGTAATGTTTTATGGCAAACTGTGAAGGAAATTATACTCGTATTCCTTACTAAAAGCAAAAGGAGAGATAGAGATATAGAATGAGTATAAACCCTCGAAGATACCAGCGACCCACTGCCGAAAACAGATTTCTGAGGAAATTGAAGAAACTCGATATTCAGACCAAACATTTACTGATAATTTCTTTGAATCGTAATTAAGAGAATGTAGTTAAATTATGTGCCGGGCACTGTCCCTTACTGAATCCCCCTTCAGCCATAATACCTTGAATAATGCCTTTTGTGCACTCTCTCTCTCTCTCTCTCTCTCTCTCTCTCTCTCTCTCTCTCTCTCTCTCTCTCTCTCTTTGTTGGCAATGCCTGAATAAAGACCGCAATCGCATGACTAACTAAACTCCCATTAATCGTTATCTGATATATATATATATATATATATATATATATATATATATATATATATATATATATATATATATATATATATGTATATATTATATTCAACACTCTATTCCTTTATGTGTTATATTTATGATAGTTTATTAAAGATTATTCTGAACCGTTTGTTGTACCTGTATGACTCCTCCTACACATATTTTAACATGCAATGGACGCTCCATTTATTCATGGAAAGATAAAACAAAAGGTCGCTCACAATAAAACCATCACGTAGGCTACGGTTGACGGGAATGACCATTATCGTCAAGGACGAAAAATTCAGTCAACGGGATGAATATATTTTTTTCATATTAAAAGTAAACGACTTTCCTTTTATATAGTGTCAAATTCACAGCAGGTATTTATTCCTTTCTCTTCTGTTTTAAACGAAGAAAATGGTATTGTGAACTACAATGTGGCAGTCGGTATTTAATTGGAGAGAATTTGGTAAGTGGCTCATGATCGCAATGAAAGATATATCTCCCATCTGTCATTTCCATTCCTTGTTATGTTACTACAGAATATGTACGGTTTGTAATGCAATATGCTTTGTAAAATGTTTTGCAGATGTTAGCTTGTGTAAAAGTTATCCAGGGTAAATCAATTTCGTTTGCCATTGCACTGTAGTAATCTACACTGGGTCTTTAATGCTTAGATCATCATTTATCAGGTTTCCCTCGTTGCTACCTGTGATAAAAATGTGTGACCTAAAAATTTATGAGTATTTCATGGGACTGTATACGAGAGATTATTCTCTACGTGAATTACACGGGCCAATAGAAAATTGTCTAGGAAAAGTGATAACAAAGCTACGAGTTGCTGTCACATATTTTTCCATTAAGAAACCTGCATTACTCATTTAAGAACATAGAAATAAGAAGGAAAACTTTTTAGAATAAATCAAATAATTCAGTGCTGTGTTTATCGAATGAGAAAACTATAAAGCAATAGCATTTAAGTGCCTTTTGAGTAATTTTAAAATATTTCCTCGCGATTTAAATTTTCTTGGTCCCTTTCCAGTTTATGATTTTTTGTTACAGAGTATGTCTTTATCTTGAAGGGCTAGTTCTGATGCATTATCTGATTTTAAAATGACGAGGTCGCCGTGACGGCTTAAAGACAAAATGGATTAACGGAAGCTTTTCGGTAGATTTTTGTTGGAGCCAATTTCTTCCAAGTTCTTTAAAAAATTATCTTTAAGACAATTTTCTTTCTTACCAACAAAATTACCTTTAATTTTCTTTATTCCAAACAAGCTCCATTATCAAAATGTCTTTCGAATCTATTTTTGAAACGAGTGGGATCCCTCAAGTTTAATACAGTTTTTATGAGTTTAACTGTTCTAGGTAATAAAAAATCAGAGGATTATAAGAGCAAATGTGAGTTATACGTAGAGAACAATGACATATAAGAATGATGGTGAAGTAAAAGGAAATTAAAGAGAATAGTTAAAGTTTTAAAGGCAATAAAGATATAAATATCTGTTGAAGGACTAAACTCACGGCAGAAAATGAAGCAAATGCAATGGCGAGATCGAAGTAAACTTGGGTAACAGCGAACAATGATTGGCTGTTGGAAGTTAAGTTGAGTATATCTTAGTTTAACCAGACCACTGAGCTGATGAACAGCTCTCCTAGGGCTGGCCCGAAGGATTAGACTTGCTTTACGTGGCTGAGAACCAATTGGTTACCTAGCAACAGGACCTACAGCTTATTGTGGAATCCGAACCACATTATAGCGAGAAATGAATTTCTATCACCAGAAATAAATTCCTCTAATTCTTCATTAGCTGGCCGGAGACTCGAACCCGGGCCTAGCGAGTGCTAGGCGACAACTCTACCGACTCTCCCAACGAAGAACTACTGGCTGTTGGAGGGACATATTTTCTGCAGTAAGAGAGAATGTTCGGGATCTGGATGCTTACTGGTAGTTCGCAGCTAAATGTTATGGAGAATGGTACGGACAGTGAAGAAGTTAGAAGAGTAAAAGTGATGTATAAATGGAGGTAAAGAAGTAAGACGTCGTCAATGGCCTGCTGTGCAGAACAGAAAATGCCTTATATCCACTTCACACTGAGCTAGTTCTCACTACGTTCTTCAGAACGGGGAGAAACGGAATAAAATCGTGATGGACATAGTAGACACCAAATACTATCTAATTATGAACGGTATGCACAGGGGAGGACTGGAGGGGTGGTCGAGATCGTCAACCTTGTTTAAAACTTGATCCCGTTCTAAAATAGTGGCGTACTGGAAACGGAATTGCCGTACTGTCAACGTGGCATGAACGACCTGAACGTGGTGCGAACGGGTGAAAATAGTAGTAAATGTTATCTTTGTAGCTCTCTAGCTTCCTATTATAAGTATTTCATTTGATTGCAACCACTGTACCAAGGTTCCTCTTGCTCACGGGTGAGATGTTTCTGTGCTGTGCTTTTGTCTTTTTTTTGTCTTGCCCTGCTGGTTATTTGTTTCTTCTTCATTTTCAGATTTTTCTTTATTTTCAGCAGCAGCAGTAAGCATACTGCAGCTCCCTCGGCGGGAACCTCCTCACTGCGTTTTTGGGAGGCTCCTCTCCTTGCCCCTTTTGTTTCCTGCCTCAGCTTGGCATGTTCACTGATTGAAGTACTGAATCAAAATGAGATCGGGGGAGAACGGGGTCGTATTTACAGCAGATCGGGCTGGAAATTGACCCAGATCCCCCGTTCTGGACGTATTAAAGACTGACTGAGAACGCAGTGTGAACGGACAGGACTGAGCATGAACTAGCTCAAACGGACATATCATATTGTAAACCATTTAGGAACGACCTAGGACGGGTTGAGACATACTGCAAACTGGAGGATACTTAGTGCAAACGGTGTTAAATGACTTCAGGTTGGATTAAAACCTTTTAAGAACGGGCTTCAAACGACATTGAAGATGACTTCCCATTTTTAGACGTTGTGCAAACGGTAATGCACTTACCTCAAACTGTGTCAGGTCGTAGTTTAGGCCAATATTGCCCCTTCTAGCCCGTCCTTACCCAGTGTCATGAAATTTTATAAACAGGCATGAACGCACTTCGAACTAGTTCAGTGTGAAGCGGCCTTTAGTAACGTTATGACAAAGATGGAAGCACGAGGAAAGCTTTTGCCCAAAGGGATTCATCTTTCAGCCACAAGCTAGAGAACGGATGCGAAAAAAGCAACAACTTTTTCCTTCCTTTTTTCTTTAAATGTCTAAAGCTTCTCTATTTTTAGGCTTGAGAAGGAAAAAGGGACGTACAGTATATTGGTAGAGATGATTTTTTCAATGAATGTCCGTAGGCTAAATCTGTTTTTAAAACAAACTGAAGCATATTGGTTATGAGTAAAAGCACGATTCCAAAAATCATTAAATTGTGTTCCTTTACTCTAATAACATAAGCAATCCTTAAACAATTTTCTAAATGAAAAAGTAAAATAAATATAACAAGTGCTGATAAACAATGTACTTCAAACTGCCTTATATAAGTTATCCATGATGTAAATATGTTACAAAAGAATTAAAAAAAAATAAAACATGATTTTACTTAAATACCAAGAAATTCACATGTAATATATGTGCATATATATATATATATATATATATATATATATATATATATATATATATATATATATATATATATATATATACACGAGTATATATACATATATATATATCAGGCCGGTAGTCAAGCTTTCTTCCTCTTCTTTGTTAAAGTTAGAAAGCCAGAGAGAGAGAGAGAGAGAGAGAGAGAGAAATCATCAACAGAATCCCTTAACGAAGTCTCTCATCAATCCTTTTCGAGGTATATTGGGTCACGGAGTGCTGTGAAAATTTATGAATAACGTCATACCTGTCTGTGCATTCTTTATAGATCGAGAGAAAAACAAATGTTTTCGAATTACAACGTTGTCACATCGACCTACTATTTTCGTCAATTTGTGTTACGTTCAAATCAAGTGATGAAATATATATTTATGTAAACCGCTGCGGATGCCCACCTATATTATATTTTTTATTGTTCATAAAACCCATCGGGAATCCGTAGGATCTATAAATAAGAACAAAATTAATCAGATATCAACATTTTATTTACGGTGCTCATAATTCTAGATACTCATTAATGTCGTTTGAAATTACGTACACAGAACAAAGTTGTTATCTTTTTACCGTAGAGTTCTTTTGTATACTCATGTATAATTCAGGTTTCTGAAAGTGAACAGCATACTGGCTGAATGAATAACCAAGATGACCCTACAGCCAATGTCAAAGCTTGGTAACAAATCGGGTAATCAAATCTAGTTTGAAACTTCATAATTTTTGTCCTATTCAGTTTTCAAATTCCTAGAGAACCACAACTCATAAATCGATTTTACATTTCAATATTAAGGTTTAAGCCTTCGACCCAAACATATGAGAGTCTAGTATTTTGACTTAGTGACATGGTTAACCTACCTAATAATATTTTTTATTACATGACATTATTATATAAATAGATAGTTACCATATGATCCAATGAAATATGAAAAAATCTTTACAAAAATGTAAAAAATATAATTTCAAGAATAATTATGTATTTGTACGTCAGTATGTGGGGTTCTGTCAACAACGATGCAATTTCTAATAAAAGGGATAAGTACTCATACAAGTACATCAAATTTTTACATTCTCTTTTCTGCAGAGACGTTGTGAGGACTTGCCCTGGTCTTTTATAAGTCAAATAATATGAGGATTTAGTAATTCTTTTGTACGTAAACACTTCCAAACCCAAGTCGTTCCAGAATTAGGTAACAATGATCTTCCTTCTCACTTATACGGTTGTACTCTTCCTCTAAGCGATCACATCTTTCTTCTTTCAGTAAGTTCATTCTTCTCTATTTCCATTTCCTTCTCTTCCTGTTCATCGAGCCCTTCCACTCCCTGCTTCTCTCTCTCTCTCTCTCTCTCTCTCTCTCTCTCTCTCTCTCTCTCTCTCTCTCTCTCTCTCATGCAAACGTTTTGTTTTCTCTCAATTTCTCCCTTATTTTATCTCAACCTTATTTCCTACAAGGCCTATTAAAAGACCCCTCTAACCTCTAATACGCTTTTATTCAAGAGCAGTTGGCTAACGTTCAACGGTTGCCAAATTCAGGTTATTTTATGCCTATAAACGGGAATAAAAAAGAAACACAAAAATATTATGCTAATATAGTGAAACCATTAGGTATGATGCAACAGTCTTTCCGTCTTAGCAAATTAGTTTCACACATCTCTGTAAAAAAAGTGAAAGATTTGAAGTTTCAGTCACTCGCGATGTTCATCCATCTTTAAATTAAGGAGAATTCATCTATCCTTTCACATGACCGTCGACAGGAAGCTTTTGAACATCGTGGGTCAGAGCTTTTTCAAGACATCTATCATCGGTTCCAGGTTATTAATGCGCAGGGAAACAGCTGATTTTACAAGTATATATTTATATATTTATTGCGAGTATCACTAATCAGGAAAAGCTAGAATGAAAAGTAATTTTTCCGACATCCTCGCGTTTTTCTGTCAGCCACACAAAAACTTTCTAATGGGAAGTAAATGAAATGCCTCTTCCTAACACCTAGGGTATCACACTCTCAAATATTAATAAGATTAATTGTTAACATATATCATCCTGAGGCTAAAAACACATAAAACAAATAAAAAATATCATTTTACGATAATTAGTATGGTATGTGTACTCATGAGCTGAAATATATTTTTCACCCTACTTCACAAATTGGTGAATTATGACAACCTCATGTCTACTATTGTGCGTCATTTGAAATTTGAGGAACTATTCGATCTTTCTCAGTGCCTCTTGGATAACATAGGCAACGTCTTCTTCACCTGCGCCTTCCCCTTCGACTCTGAATCTCTATTGTTTTAAGCAAACCTTCCTCAGATAATGTGTACATAAATATATATATATATATATATATATATATATATATAATATATATATATATATATATATTATTCTTGAACCTTGAGCGGTGCGTCTATTGCATATAATGGTACAATTAGCAATTTTCTAACACAAATACAGATTTCAGCAGTTACAGGCTTGGAGGGGTGCATCTTTGGGAATAACCAAGTTTTCTATTTATAGGACAAAATCTGCATATGATTTATTCGGGGGTGCGTCTATCTTTATGCAAAAGTTTTCACACGGATTTGTGATCTGCTGGATATGGGGGAACAGCCTGTCCTTGTGACGCATACATGAACTGGAATTATACTGTACATAGAAAGGCATGAAATTTTAATTCACCTCTCTCTTTCTCTCTCTATCTCTTATTGTTTTTATGATTGGAATCTGTTACTGACTAACCGATTTTTATATTTAATTTTGGGAGGCCGCGTCAACTAATGCAGCTATACGTTATAGATTCATATTTTTTGTTTATTCGTAGGATCTTTCTTCATGTAGGTATGGTGCTCTTTTGCCAATAAACTTTTCATTTAGGACCATTTCCACGTTAAGCCCGTGAGCGTTAGGTCTAAATTAGCTAGAAATTGCAAAATTAATATGTGAATCGCCTTTTTTCCTATCCTAGCAACAACCGGAATTTTTCTATTTTTACTGATCTACTAATTCCATTCTCTCACTGCCCGTACAAGCATTCACTGCTCCACCTTCCTGTTTCCCAACTGTCTTCATAACCCTAGTCTTACTCTGGGCTACTCTCAACTTTTGCCTCTTGGAAACAATTCCATTATTTTTGTTAATCTCTGCAGCATATGTTCATTATCTCAAGTCCATACTGTATTGACTGAGATCATCATCCATTTTCCACACCATTCTTGTATTTTCTTTCCTGTTATTTTCATATCACCTCATGTATGAAGTTCTCAGATAGACGTCTACTGGCCACATACCACACAGAATTTTTACTTGATGTTGATGAGAGATTTACGCTGACTCTGTACTGGAAACGTCTTTGCATTTGTTCATGGATTACCACCTTAAATTTTACCTTTTGAAATGGGTGAAATTTTGTTAATTCAGAGATTAACATTATTATATTCATCATCACCTTTGCAGCTGCCAGCATCACTGCAATTGTCAGATTTTATTATAATCATCATATCATCCCATGCCATATTATCAATTATTACCATATTATTAATGCAAATTGTATTTATAGTAATTATAGTACTCTGTTTATCAACAAGGCCAGGAATCTTTCTGAATAAAAGCAGCACGAATTAAGTTTAATTCTCTTTGGCTGAATCTTGAGGGCACTGTAGCTCATATGTGCAGAGAACAAAATACGTAGCTTTAATTGACAATGTCTCCGGCAACTGTGAGTTGTTATTTTCCTTTCCTGTCCCTTGGAACAATAATTGAATCAACAGGAAAGTGTCAGAGATTCGACATTGTCTGCTTTGGTGACGACGCTGAACGCTGTTCGAGTACATTTCCTAAGGGATTCTGGCAATTTTGATCATGTTCGTTGAATTTTAATTCGTTATTTTATTATTTTACTCATTCTCGTTAAGATTGGTTACAGTTATTTCTTAGCTATTTAATGCATAATTAATATTTTCTCCAACGAAACAACAATGTGTAATCAAATATAATGTACTATTATATTGCCAAGAAATCCTAGAAATCTTATTTGGTTGTAATCGCTGAGCAGGATAAGAAAAAAGATTAAAAAGTTCAGTAGTTCCTATAACTATTATAGACTCCCACATTTTATGTGAAATCAATAATCATTATTCCGGTGTTTCCTATTGCCTAGTACAGTAGTATGTAATCAGAAAGGTATTAAGTAACTGAATGAGAGTGAAACGCAGGTGTTACCGGCTATGGAAACTAATACATGAAAATACGAAAGAAGTTTGACAAAAATTCATTATATATATATATATATATATATATATATATATATATATATATATATATATATATGTGTGTGTGTGTGTGTGTGTGTGTGTGTGTGTGTGTGTGTGTGTGTACAATGTTAATTAATAAACGAAAATATAAGGAATGAGGTTGGCAAAGAGTCAAAGCATAAAGTTTTGGAATGAAATGGCTAACTTATTACTATCTTTACCCTCGGTAACTAACTCCTTGACACAGATCTCGTCTCTTGTTGGTGCCTCCAACTTTTTAACCACCGTATGTTATCAAAAGAGAGAGAGAGAGAGAGAGAGAGAGAGAGAGAGAGAGAGAGAGAGAGAGAGAGAGAGAGAGAGGAAAACTACTACACTGGAAAAATGAAGCTGGAGACTGACTAAATATAAGAAAAATTAATGTCTGTGAAGCATGAAGGGCTAAAGGTTTGTCAGAGGGAAAGGAAAGCAATCACAACGAGGTGTAAATGAAGGAAAAGCAAGCGTGGAAGTTAACTCAGGAATGAAAAAGAAATGGGAAATGCTGGGCAAAGGTCTAGAAAAAGTTTTTTTTTTTTTTTTGTTGACACAAGGGGAAGTCGCTGATTTTTCCAAATGAAACAAAAATAGTTTGAGGCTGCTTGACAAGTAGAATAAGTGTAGTTACCATTACTATTAAACATTATTTTTAAACATTTACCACATTCTCCAAACCATTCTTTTCCAAACATTTACTGTAACTATCTTTCCTACTTATTTTCTCTCTCTCTCGTAAAGTCCATCACATTAACATTCTCTTTGGTTCCACCTCTTTAAGCCATCCTCATTGTTAACGCCTACCAGCTTCATATTTTTATTTATTTATTTTATGACAAGGTATCCAACTACCGACAACGAGAAATAAAGAGCAAAATAACCATTATGCCATGTTACGTGAACGACTTATTGTCATGGCTGTCATAATAAAACCAGAGAAGTGTTCAGAGAAGCTGAAACAGTTCTGAAGATCTGCATATATTATTTACGGATCTTTACCAAGGGAAAAAAAAGAGATATAAGGATACAAGAGAAGTGTTTAGAAATTGCGAACAGTTTCTAGGTCCGCTTATTTTTTTAATGGATCTTTACGTCAACAGAAAAGAAAAAAGTTATATTTATCATTAAAAAGCTCAACTGATGGAATATCCCAGAGCCTGATGGCATATAACACAAATAGAGATATATTTTTCAAATATGTGAAAAATATCCATTAAAAAATTTGGCTGGACATCATAGTGAACATTTTCCTTTTCGGTGGGAAGGGGTGGGGGGTGGGGAATGGTTTACATGGGAGACGGGAGACGCTGGGTCAGAGGTGGTACTTTGAGATTTTCGTTCCCATTATGGTCCTTTTGTCTTTCCTATTTCCATGTTTCATTTTCGAAATTTCCAAAATTTTTCACAGGGATATTTTGGAATTTGAAATTATAATAACAATAATAAGAAAAGCTTCCACCAAGTGGGCACGTATACAAAGCATTTTCTTAGGCATTATACTTGTTCAATATAGCTTATATTGCAGATAAGATTTTTTTGTTGGGTCACAAAAACGCACACATGCATACATACATACATAAAAACATGCACACACACAAACATATATATATATATATATATATATATATATATATATATATATATATATATATATATATATATATATATATATATATATGTATATATATATATATATATATATATATATATATATATATATATATATATATATATATATATATATATATATATATATATATATATATATATATATATATATATCATACACACGTGTGTGTGTGTGAACCTGATTAACCTATAAGCACGTGTTTCACAGAGACAAATTGCTGACTTACATCGGAACCGAGCCCCGTCCTTCCAAATGAGAGGACAGGGAGCTACCAATTGACCAACACAAGTCATTTAAGAAGTTGTAACCTAAGTACTCCCGTACCTGGGTTTTTCCAGGGCAGGAATTTTAACCAACGAATTTTAACCAACTTCAGTGAATTTTCATTTTGAATTTTCATTTATTAACTATTGTATGTATAATCTACTACTTAGGTACAATGTATTTTGAATTGAAGATTCCTTCATTTCAAGCACTACGTCTTCATATGAATCTGCTCTCATACTTCACTCATAGCTAACTCGGGATTATATTTCATTATTCTTGGTGGGCCATAAGTCTCATCAGTCAGAGAATTCACAAGAGAGTTCTGTACAGCAAGTACTTTTAATTTTCAAAATCTTTACATTCGTACCTTTACTATGCTGTTCATAAAACAAACCCTATGAGTTCACTAATATTTAAATGCATATTATATATATATATATATATATATATATATATATATATATATATATATATATATATATATATATATATATATATATATACATAAGACAGAATATGTTGACGCAAGTAGGCCACAGCACATAGAAGAACAGGGTGACAAGGAGATAGCCAGTCATCAAAAGGTGATATATTTATTGCAGACGCGTTTCGTAACAACATAGTACATCATCAAGGCTAACAGAGAAAACAACACAATTTAAAAATACTTGGAAAATAACTTTGACTTTGAAAGTTTCAACAAATTATACAAAACTTACTTTAAAACAAAACAATTTAAAAACCACCTGCTAGACTAGAAGTTGAGGGCTGAATGTTTCGGAAAGGAGGGAGAAGCAGCGAAGAAAACCGGTTTAAGCCAGATAACTGTACAGAGGTGGTGCGAGTGTTCAACTTGGGCACTATCTGCTTAATAAATAACGACTCTAAGATGAGCAGCTCGTGTAAACGGCTTGTTTGGTCCAGACAGAGAAGTCAGAATAGTTATTGCTAGTATTACAAATTTTTGTGTGATTTCTGATATCAGACAATTCGGGATTGGACAATCTGCAGCCAGTATGATGGCTGACACCATCATGTGAATCAGCTCTGACCTTAAGCAATCGTTTGGTCGAACCTATGTAAGTCACTAAATTACATCTAGGGCAATTTTCGTATCATTGGAGTTAGGATTTTTTACTCTCTCTCTCTCTCTTTCCCTCTCTCTCTCTCTCTCTCTCTCTCATAGAGGCTAGGAATTCATATGCAAAGATATTAATCTTCCTTGTCAAATAAATCTCATAAATCCATAAAAGTTTGGTCAGGCCATGCAAGCTGAAAACCTTGGTTAGTATTTGCATTTGTTAAATTCCTCTATAAAAGAAACGCACATGGTAAATTCCATTTCATTCGAGTTTTCCCAGTAAACAAGCCGTGAGAAAAAAAAGCACCCGTTTATTTATTTTCCCAGACAAGAGGAAAATCTCCCAAAATTTTTCAGTCGTCACATTAAAATGGTTAAAATTTGCATAAAGCTTCGCTCACGCCCAGGTGTTTAAGACGAGACAACTCTGTGTTTGTTTGCTGTTTCTCTCTGTGCAGACAGTCGCAAGAAAGGTCCCTGACCTACGGGACTCACTAATGTAAACACAGCAAACACGTGCCCAAATCAGGTCTCCCTAGAATACAATTAACGTTTTTTTCCCTTAAGCATGTGAAATGTCCTTGGCCGTACAATTTTGCCCATCCATGGTAGATTTAAAATTTTTTTGTTGTACTCGCCATATTCTAACAAATTTAACATCGCGCTCTTTGAAATAACCACAATCTTTTCTTGTCGCATTTTATGCATTTATCCTTGGCTGAGAAACCAGCTAAATTGTTTCTTTATGCATTTAATTGTGTATATTTAGAAGCCACTGCTTCCTATTTGCCCAGCGCAATACCACTTTATAATAATTCCCGCAACGCTGGCATAATAGTTCATTTACGCATTTAATTGTGTATATTTAGAAGCTACTGCCTCCCATTTGGCCGAAGCAATACAATTTTACAATATTTGCTGCGACATCAGCATCAGCATTCACTTAGGCATTGTGACTATTAATGTCAGCAAGTAAATTCAAAAAGATATTAAGAAGTATTCAATTCTACGTAAGCCTCTTATTTTAACTGCGTCCACCAGATCCTACAATTCTCTGCCAATCATTATTTAAGGCTTGCGTTAAACATTGTGATAAAATCCAAGACCATTTCGAGACTTTATATTCACGTGTGTCGCACAATCCAAGTCCTTATGGGACTGCTTATTCCTGTTCACCTCGAACAATCTTGAGTCTTCCTAGACATACTGAATTAGTTCATTAGAACAGCCTTGACTCTTACAAGACCCATGAATTGTTCATTTAGCACAAACCCTAAGTTCTCAGGGACCCTTAATTTCACACTATAGCCATCAACGACCGTGCATGAAATAAACTCCAAATTACGTCTTTCGAGGCATTAAAACTCAGGAATGGGTAAACGCTCCCTGAACCAAACCAAATTAGCACTATAGCTGGTCTTGTATGAGGACATCCTTGAACTCTTCCAGCTCAAGGACTTCTTACTTTATTCCCACCAGCTCTCGCCACTCATATATACGATACAGCACCCAAGACAGTGGTCAAGTGCTGTTGCTGGGCTGACACCTGTAACACTAATCATCCTCATCTTAGTTCCCATGGAGAAAAATTATGTCCCTCCTCGCCTGCCTCAACCAACTCTCAGCAACCTCCCAAGAATGGACATCTTCCAAAGAAACCACTGTGTGGATATTGCAAAAGAATAGGGCACCCCACCGAACAGTGCCATTTCAAAGCTGAGAATCAGCCAGAAAATCCCTTCAAGTCCTTACATGGATGACACCCCACCGAACCACATCTGGCTCTGGAATGAAAAGCAAAGGGCCTGCTCCCTCCAATGGGACAGTGCCAAGTGAAGATTATAGCAGGAGTTATTGCCCTGCTTGCAAAGTTTAGGGCCACTCCGCCCAACAGGTAAAATGCCCTAATAAACCAAGTACACCAGCCATTGCTTTGGCCATTAAAAATTCTAAATCCTTATGCCTCCTTGAGGTAGTTACCCGGCACGCCAGGTCAAGGCATGTGATGACCCTGGTGTGCAAAATTTCCCTCATAAGAAAAGACAAGGTTCCCTATGGAGCTAACATTTACTGACGTAGACTTGTCACAATTGAGGGCATCAATCAATTTAAATTGATACTTCTGACTACTCAGTTGAAAATCTGCAACCTTGCAGTAGCAAGCTACATTCCTGTAAGTTATGACATCCTCCTGGGACAAGACTTCCAGTCTCCATCCAAATTACAACAATACAGGGGTCTGAACCCCTCAAGTTATTCATTAGGCATGAGTAATTCTCACCAGCCTCCATTCATTCCACTGCCAGTACCACCTGAGTACTCTGTGCAGTGGCCACCTCCATCTGGGCAGATTTCAAACCCAGTCCTGTGCCAGGCCCTGCCCCAGTGCCTGCGCCAAGGCACCCAATCGACCTCCTTCCTGGAAAACCCAAAATTGACTCACAATATCTGTCAGTGCCATCTGAGTGCACTGAGCAGTGCCAAGTTCTGTCTGCCCTGAATGGCGAACAATCTCCAAATCCTATACTGGTGCCTGATCCTGCCTTAGTGCCAGTGCCAGTGAACGCCCCAGATCTCCATTCAGGAGATCCCAGGCCGGATCCCCTCCCTTCTCGGGGCTAGGCTCCACTACCAGTGCCAGTAAGAGAGATGGATTCTTCTGACCACAGTGGAAGCTCACCCAATGGTGAGGCCTCGCAACCCGTGCCCGAGCTGGTCATTGCGACCTGCGAGCCTCCCACACCCACCAGAGCCTCTTCCTCTCTTTCCCAGTCCTCCACAGACATGAGTCAGAGTGGGGATTCTGCCACACCTTAACTGGCTGATGAACTCAAGTAACTGCAATGACTTGGGGTACAGCCTGTAACGAATGCCCCTTCTTCGGCCATCAAAGAAGCCGAGCCGGGTGGCACTCCATTGTCCTCCTCCAGCTTGATTTGACCGATTCTCCCACCAAGGAAAACCGTCAACCCAAAAACAGGTCCACTGAAGAAAATCATGGGCGTAGATGACTCCAGGCAGCCTACAGAGAGCCGCTGAGCTCCCTTTGGCACTGATGACAATCTGACACAGTGCCACCCCTTTATCCTACAAGGACCTTGGCACCTCTCTCCCAAAGAGGGTGTCAGGTTTCTTCGCCTAGTTGTTTCCTTATAACTTTGTTATTTATTCTTTTCTTTTAACATTCTCCTTTCCTTATTTTGTTCATTACTCATATTATTTTATGCCTTTCAAAGGCTCATGTTTTACCTTGTTTCCTGGCAGTAGCAGATATCCCAATTTTGTAAGTCCTATTACTTCCCTTTCATGCCTATCAGAGCACGATACATTTTAAAATATGTATGCCAAAGCAATTAGGTATTACCATACGAGTGCCAACTGGGCACAGTGCCATTATCGTAAATGTTGGCAGATGGTCCTGCCAGAGGAGTCACGTCCTCTGACTATTTGTGCCCCTTGGGCTAAGGAATGAATCTAGCTATTTTCATAGGCTAAGGAATATAATTTCGGCACATTAATCATCATGTTCTCCCTAACAATTATTAATTACTTTGTATTTGTCATCTGTTATTCTGTTATTCCTTTGCGATAAATCTCAAGTCCCAGACTCGCAAACTTGTATAAATTACACACAGTTATACTTCATGTATGTAGGTGAGTGCCACAAGGCACCTATAAGGTTAGTGCCATGTTATCGGTCTGCCTATCAGTGATGCCCACGGCGAGATGCTCCATTTTATTACTGTTCTTTTCTAAGTAATTTTTAACCCCCGGCTTCCGTAGCCAATACTGTGTACCGATACATCACATGAACTTCTAATATGTGCCTCCTGGCACCAGTGTTTATAGTGCCCTGAATGGCACTGAGCCGTTGCTCTCAAGTGTCATGGCAAAACCTAACTAAGCCCACGAATACTTTCATTGTACTACCTCCTCAAGGAATATTAGCCGCATGACCTTGTAACTAAAAGTCTGTTATTAATAAGTGCATGGAGTATTCTAAGTATAACAATATTAACCTCTTGATGTTGGGTTCAATTTTATTACCAGTTAAGTAATCTTCTAGCTACATCATACTCATTAAATGCTGCTTAATCTCATTTCTTAGAAAGTAAAGTTATTACTGTTTTCAGCAGCGTGAATTAATTCTGCAAAGTAGAGTAAAAGCATAAGTGATTTCTTTTGTTATAATTGACTCTGATCATTAGCAGAAGAAAAGTTAAGTATATCTTAGTTTAACCAGACCACTGAGCTGATTAACAGCTCTCCTAGGCTGGCCCGAAGGATTAGATTTATTTTACGTGGCTAAGAACCAACTGGTTACCTAGCAACGGGACCTACAGCTTATTGCGGAACCCGAACCACATTATATCGAGAAATGAATTTCTATCACCAGAAATAAATTCCTCTTACTCTTCATTGGTCGGTCGGAGATTCGAACTAGCGGCCAGCAGAGTGCTAGCTGAGAACGGAACCCACTCCCCCAACGAGGAACCGATCTTTAGCAGAAATATTATATTTTAGAATAATGTGCCCCAAAGGTGTGAAGAGAGAAATTATTGCCTGTTGCGATATTATAATTTTAACCATTTCAACCAGACTAAGGGTGTGAATGTCGTCAAGGTAGGGGAGGTGTTGAGAGTATCCTCTCAGATGACATCCCATTGTGTTTCCTCAAGCAAATCCCCAGTCATTTGCTCTTTCATCTTGTATCACGGGACCGTGTTTGCCTGTTCCCAAAATTACGCTGCCATTCTCCCGATATGTTTTCTTTTGTAAATATAATTAAGTCAAACCCAGAGTTTACCTAATCACTCCCCTCTTGAAGCAGGCCTTCAGCCGTATTTTGATGCATATGTTTTTTAGCTGACCTCCAGGCCAGGGTCAAGATTTTTGTGTAACCCAAGGTAAGTTGCGTAATAATCTTAGTATATCTCATTGATCTAACAAGACCCCAGCTAAAAACCATATCATTATCTACTAACAGGATAAAAAGGTAGTAAACCTCCATATGAGAACTTACACAGTCAACCTGTTGTTGCTGTTTAAGTTGGTGTTATGTCAGCACGGTCTCTAGCTCTTAGAGCAGCCCCAAAGCGAATGTGGTATATAAGATTTTTGTCATGTCCGAGTTGTCCTGAATATTATGCTGATATCAGTACCAAGCGTGTAAACAGGCGGATAGCGTGCCACGTCTAAGAAGGTGCTATCAGGCGATATCATGGAGCGACCAACGGCACCTCTCAACTAAAAATGACCTCGTTTCCACTGTACAGGTTATTAACAGTGCACTTCACCTAGCAGCCGCCGTCTGAGAATCTTAGAGGTAATCCTTCCCAAACCGTCACTGAATATGATACAGGAGACGATCGGCCTATTAACGACCAATATGAATACTGTATGAGCAGTACTATTAAAAAAATAAAGAAAACATTGATACCAATCACGAAATTCATTCCTGTGGCACTGATGGCACTCGCCTGGCACAACAGCAATTAGCAACAAGCAGAAACAAAACCTTAAATTTTGCATTGCCCAGACGGTTTAAAGGGAAGTCATAGAAGCCTATCATTATCACCATACCACTAAAAATACTTTTCTGATTAAAAAAAATACTTATTTATGCAAGTCTCCTTAATCATCTGAGTAACAAAAACTGACAAAATGCGAAAAGAAAGAAACCGAAGACATCACTGTTCTCTTTGAGCGTCCAGAAAAACAATTTTCTTCACCATGGTTCAAATTTCCTCGTAACAAAGAGGGTACACTTTAACAAAGCGAGCGCAGTAGGCGGTTGAGGAGAGTTTAATATCTTTTTTAATGGAACTCTGAGACCTGGAGTGGGTGCCAGTTTGGAAAAGCAGGTAAGTTTTCGGAAGACGCGAGGGAAAGGTGGGCTGGTGTTCGATAGGAGGGAGGGCTTAGTGTGGGGTGGCGGGATATTTTTAGGATATGAGGTTGGGCTTCGACTGAGTGCAAAAAAGAAGTATTTCCTTTATTTTTCTCGTTAAATATCTGATGTAAATCAACATACTGAAAGGAAGCACAAAACAAATTAATGTTTTAAATGACTTTATCATTATCACCCATTATCTGGGGCTCAGGCCGGATATCTTTTTCTTTTCCAATCAAATAAACTTTTTTTTTTTTCATACAAAGTTATTTTAATATCTACTGAAAACCGGTCCAGTTCCTCAGCAGATGACTCGATTAGAGAAACGGCGAAACTCCTTTTTCATAATTGAAATACTGCATCATAATTACTGATTTCAAAATTCTATATAATATGGGAAAAAAATTTAATTTTCCGTGATATCTCACTATATCTGTAGGAAAATGATGTCATAACAATAGCTATGTACTCAAAGTAACAAACAACCAGTTAACTTTTATACATTAGCTATCTCTCTCTCTCTCTCTCTCTCTCTCTCTCTCTCTCTCTCTCTCTCTCTCTCTCTCTCTCTCTGATTATTTCCTAAAGAAAATTCACCCAAGGAATTGATATCATAAATAGATATCAATTACAAAAGTAATATTCAATACCCTACTAATATTTTATTAAAATAGTAAGCAAGTCAATCAACAATGATCATTAGCCATTAAAGCAAGGTAAAACAGCTTTTATTTAAACGTCGCAATAATTTTCACTGTGATATGACTTGAGTGAAAAAGATATGTTGCATATGAAGCAGAAATAAAAAGAAAAAGCTCCACTCATGATATTTGCTAGAACATTAATTTTAGATTTATTTTCACATATTCTTTTTAAAGCTTTGCTGATAGAAATGATCCTCTCTTCGTTTCTAAAGAATTAGTTTATGCATGAGTGCTTCTGCTTCATTTTATGGCGGAAATGTTTCTAAGCAGAGGAAAACGCGGAAACACCCTCCACCAACTAAACAGATAAGGACTTTCGGTTGATGCTTAAAGCTCCCTTTGAACTTCGTGAGATGTTGTCTGCAGAGATTGAATTTTTCTTCACGTTCCAAAAACTTTAAATCAATCATCGTTTCAATTCACCTTGTTCCAAAGAATTATGAAGATTAATAATAATAATAATAATAATAATAATAATAATAATAATAATAATAATAATAATTATTATTATTATTATTATTATTATTATTATTATTATTATGATTATTATTAATATTATTATTAATGGGCGCCGTGGCAGAATGGTTTAGTTCATCGATGGACTTGTTAAGCAACATTGGGGCTGGTCAGTTGTTGGATGGATGACCGCTCTCCTCAGCGTTGATTACTTATGAAAGGATCTTTACCATAATGTCCTCAGTCTACTCAGCTGTAAATGAGTAACTATTCTCGATGAGGTAGGGTCCAGCTATGGGTTAAATAGCAAAACTCAGCAATGATGGAAAGAAATGAAAAAATAAACGAAAACGACGTAAATGGAACCTCTGGCAACAGAGGAGCTTCGTCCGGCAGCCAGGTATTCAACCCAATCGACGGGGAGGACGGTCAGGCACTTGGAGGTCGTCATCCAGCAGCTGACCACCACAACGACAGTAACCAGCAATCAAAGACTGGAGCCACAGAGGCAAACCAGAAGAAATGGTCAAGAGAAGGAAATAAGGAAATATGGAGATGATACATCAGAAGCAACCCGACAGAAAGAGGATATATACCATTATATATATATACGAGTATATATATATATATATATATATATATATATATATATATATATATATATATATATATATGTATATTATAAAAATTATATATTAGACTCTTAGGTAACTTTGTCCTGCATGACGTTTATTGCAGTATAAAATATAATAATTATTACAACGTGGCAATTAACACTGAAAATAACCCGACATTAAGAAATAAAAATGATGATTGTAATAGACGGCAGGTTTGAAATATCCCAGACACCTGTAAAGGTTCACCAATATATGAATGATAAAAAGACGAAGTTCAAAAGAGAGAAAAGCCTCCCTGGGACAAAGTATACAAGAATATGGTTTACTTGTCTGCAATTCCTACTCAAGATGCATTTCCTAGTTTTGTTTATACATAGATACCTACACACAGATACAGACACACACATACAGTATATATAAATATATATATATATATATATATATATATATATATATATATATATATATATATATATATATGTATATGTATATGTATGTATATATATATATATATATATATATATATATATATATATATATATATATATATATATGTGTGTGTGTGTGTGTGTGTGTGTGTGAGTGTGTGTGTGTGTGCAACTGTCTATTTATGTACAGTATTAATAAAACTAGGAAATGCTGTTTGAGAAGGAAATGACATTCGTAAGAATAATACCATTAATAATGATAGGTAACGACGAATGTAGCAAACGAACCAATAACCAGTAATTGCTTATAGATCTCTGCTCGTGAATTCAAGAAGCATTACTTTTTTCAACTAACACTCCCTGCAAGCGGTAGGGAAAGTCTGGATTAGGTTATTTTATGACGGTTCAGCAATGAGTATTGTAAAATTTTAACATTTCAACTGTCCTTTGGTTCCTAAATATAATGTCTTTCCGGTTTTGATCTCCTAACAAACTCCGTCGCTTTCATTAAAATTCATACATGGATGCAGTTCTAACTTAAAATATTCCTTTATTCTGGATTCAATGTGCATGAAAGGAAAGATTACTTTCTGATAAGTGAAAATAGGTCTACTCGCCGGAACAGTTTGAAACAATTAAATTGTTTTATTCATTTTTGTGTACTGTATTTTACTGAATATCGAAAGCGTTCCAAAAGCTGCTCCCTGGTTCTAAGTACAATTTTTGTAAGTAAATGTTTTTTGACGACCTTATGTGTAGTATACCTGAAGAGTCAGGTCACCATTATTCCACTGGTGTTAAATGTCAATAAAGAAACAAAATAAACCGTAATTTGAGCATACAATGTGGAACTTAATATGAACCTGTAACCAAGGAATCTGAAATATGTTCAAATGGCATTTTTTGTTTTTTGTTTTTATGGAAGGAAACAACTTAAAGCAATGGTAAACCGTTTGAAATAATGTTGAAATTCTCATCTGCATATGCGGCGGTTTTCAGTTTCCAGTGACAGAATTGTAACTATTCTTTGAAACTTACTTTATAGTGAATTTTATTAAAACACACACACGTATATATATGTATGTATGTATGTATGTATGTATGTATGTGTGTGTATATATATATATATATATATATATATATATATATATATATATATATATATATATATATATATATATATATATATATATATATATATAAAATGTCCTCATAACTTCTCGATTTCTTCACAAAATTTGGAAACGCTTGTCACTACGAAGCTTAGATCCAAATGAAGTAGTGACAAGCGTTTCCAGTGAAAAGAAATCGAGAAGGTAAGAGGCTATTGTGGTTAATAAAAATTTATAAACGTATCGGATAAAAAGTGACAAGTAGATTCTAAATTATATATATGTATATTTATATACATACAGTATATATATACATATATAAATATATATATATGAGAGAGAGAGAGAGAGAGAGAGAGAGAGAGAGAGAGAGGTTAATAAATGATGTACTATAAGAAATAAAGCAACTAAATGTATAACGATTTAATCTGCTGTACACATTCGTCAATGTCAACAATAAAACTGTACCTAAACAGCAAGCATTTTTCAGTCCCTTGTTTGACAAAAGGATGTGTTACCCTTTCAAATTCTATGACATTGTTCTAAAGCCTTTTGATTAAAAGCATGCTGGACATTTAGGACTGAATGTGACAGGTTGTTTTCATAAACATACAATTGTGCAACTGTGCAACTTTTTTTCACAACATTATATTTTTTAATCATTGTTCCCTTGGTAATGGTATTTCTTTTTGGCCAGAAAAGTTAACTATCTTTGGATTTACGTACAATAAAAAGTATTAATGTCAAGGTTGAAGAACGCAGTATATATATATATATATATATATATATATATATATATATATATATATATATATATATATATATATATATATATATATAAACAAAATCCACAAAGGAAAGAGAAACGCTGCAGTGCTGTGAGGCCTTTCGACTGCCGTCCTTTACTTAGCAGGCTGAAGAAATATAAAAGTAAGTTTACAAAGAAAGCTCATATAAATGACAGTTGGGGATTACAAAGGAGAAAATATGTACCTGGAATCCAACACAATTGAAGAATTAGTACAACTGCCACAACAGGGTTAAATATTTAAGAGATTTTACAAAGGATTAGGATCAACCATTCAGAAGCAGGGACAAGACAATTAAAAGATTATACAAGGAGGTGACTGACCACCAAAGAATGTTAGCACAACAAAATTATCTTTTTTTTTAAACATTAAAAATTTTTGCAACATGAACATTTTTACAAATAAAAAAATTATATTAATCATACGAATACATAGAAAATATATATAAGGTAACTAATTTGTAATTAAGTCAGTGATTTTATCTCATGCCATTCTTGAAAATTTTTCTAATACAGGGGTCCAAATAATACATGCCAAGCTAAGGTTAAAATTACAGCTAGAAGTAAGCTGTATAATAGTGGGCTCCAAAAATCTCTTGAAGAGAAATCTTTCGATCTGGTAATCACTGAACTTTCAGTCCAATTTAATCTGTGAGAGCTTTCACTTCAATGAATGAATTTAGCATTGGATGTTTGCCCAGTTTTTACGGAATACTTATGTCGCTTAAAACGTACATCTAAATCGTTGCTAGATTGGCCAATATAAAAACGAGGGGCAGTCCAAAAATGGAATTTTATATATTATATGTTGTTGTTTTCTTTGGGACTATTTTTTTTATTAACATTCCTTTTAGTGTGTTATTATATGAAGAAACGAGGTTGACATTAAAAGATTTTAACAATGATTTTATGTTTTCAAAACCACTAAAATAAGGCAAGCTAAGAATGTTCTTAGGGGTTTCTTTCTCCATGTTACTTTCACTATAAAACTTTTTGTGGGCTTTATTATAACAAATATCTAGTATATGTGAAGGATAACATAAATCTGTCCCTATTTTTCTTATCTATTCAATTTCTTGATACAAATACTGGGGACTGATAATGTGCAAAACTCGTAAAAATATAGAAGAAAAAATTGATATTTTGATATTAAGGTGATGGCTTGAATAAAAATGGACATAAGTTAAGTTGTTGGTTGGTTTCCTATAAATACTGGATTTGCAATGAAATGGTTCTCTATGTATTAAAACATCTAAGAAAGGGAGGCAATTGTCTTTTTCTAATTCTAAAGTAAACTTAATGGATGGTACCTGGTTATTCAAATTACAGAGTAAATCATTTATATCAATATCGTCAGGCAAAACAGCTAAAATATTGTCAACATATTGTTTCGAAGTGATCAAGCACCCGGTTATTACACAAATAGGCCAAAAAATCTGTTGTGCAAATGATAATACCAAAAGTTACCTCACATCGACCAGATACTTGAAACCTCATAACAAAGAGTGGACTGAATATCTAAAGGTACAATGATCTCATAAACTTACTTATCACTGGAGAAAATCAAGGTATCTTTATCAAGTTATGGACGAGGTAACAATTATTAAGTAATATCCAGATTAGTGGAATATGGGTTTCACTTCAACCAGCACTGTAGCTGTCTCTCTGGTTCTATTTTACCTAGATAAGTCTCAGGTGAACAAACAGATACATCACTTACCTTATACACACTCATTAATGTCTGTAAGTATTGGTAATCAAAATGAAACGCTATGTTTTAAAAACTTTAAACAAACTGGTTTATTTCTAAGTTCAAAAGTTACGAGTATATGTAAAGTTCACAATCTCAAAAGATTTACCATTAATTGACAACAGTGTAAGATTTAAGTATCTCTTAATCAAGTTTAATTCACAAAACTTTAATTTATCAAGAAAACAATCTGGTTATGTAAGAATCAAACTATTAGCTATCACTTAAGTGCCAAGCTTTTACCTGATTCAAGAATTACAAACAGTCACCAAAATATTACTGATTGAAATCCACATAGCATTCTCTAAAATCTCTATAACAGGTAGGCACTAACAAAATGCTAAGAAATCACCAGCAAAACACGGCAACAATAATATGATAGCACAGACATATAAGAGTGCGATACACAAAAATGAAAATACCACAATCACGAATAATGTGCTTAAAGATTACATCAATCTTTTATATAACTTTCCCTATAAAAAGAAAAGTTTGTCTCACGTCTTTCTAAGACTTAGTCAAACACAACAATTCTCTTTTACCAAGAATATCTCTTAACAAAACTCAACATTCACCACATTACCTTTTATAAACATCACACCAATATATATCTCCTCTTCAACACTTGTACAAAATAATATTCCTGAACATCTTCTACAAAATTAGCACACTTCTGGGGTGAGTTTAACAGAGCTTTTACAGACACGTTTCTGTTATTCCCATTATATATAACGAGAGAGAGAGAGAGAGAGAGAGAGAGAGAGAGAGAGAGAGAGAGAGAGAGAGAGAGAGAGAGAGAGAGAGAGAGAGAGAGAGAGAGTCTGAGGTCTTCCTCTAATGGCCCCTGCCAGCAGACTGCTCTGCCTTTTAGAAGACACTGGATTTTAGTCTCTGGGCCGAGAATACACATAGGGTGTTCACAGAGAATACACATGTATGAATACACCTACACACATGTATACAAAGTATACTCGTACACACGATCGGGCTCGAAGCGAAACTAACCTTATCTCTCAAGATTGACACTTCCTGGTTCAGGGTTCACAAAACCTTTAGTCAGTCTGTGGCAGCTGGGCACACATTAGATACGAAATAACACCACTTATCTGTTATTCCTCTTTCTCTTTCTCAGATTACGAACAGAATAGGCATAGGCAAAGTTAATAAAGACGGAATAAATATACAATGATAAAGACATAACAGTTAACTCGCCGACTGGGTGACAGCTCATCACGATCACAAAAATGGATGCTTTTAGACCAAAAGCACCTGATCAAACAAGGAGGTTAGCCTCCACTCTTTCTCTCGGCAGACAGGATGTAGCGATCTGATAAGCTTTTCAAAATACAATTTCAAAACATTAAACAAAAAGGGAAAGAATATCCCACAGAATCATAAGCTTACACATAACACACAATATATCTATAAGAAAGGACATTTTAAAATCACGTCTTCACAACAAATGACGAATCTTGCAAGCAAAAAAATAAAACAATTTTCACAGAGACATCACAAACAATTACAAAATGGTTATAAAAATTATATCACCTTATAATAATATCTATACCACTTTAAAGGAGTACATATGATATTAGGTAAACATCGTTTTCAAAGAATTCCATATATAAGTTTGAGAGGAGTGGGGATTAAGGCAAGAGCTTGGTAATATATTTCGAAAGTTTATATGATATTGAATCAACAGTACTGATAATAGGCCTCATAAAATTATTTTATTGGTGCGTTTTTACTAATCTGTACAAATAAGCTAACGAGGGAAATTTTACTGACAACTGAACTATTAGTTCTTTTTTATCTTTAAGGATTTTTTTCACTGTGCTATTGAAATTTTTTTATCACTTGATCAAGGGGATTTTTTTTTAGTTTTTTGAAAGTCGTATCTTCATCCAGTAGGGCTTGCATACGTGATATGTAGTCAGCTTTATCTGAAAATACAATACTATTCGACTTATCAGCTTTTGTGATGTGGACTGTATTGTCTTTTTTAAGATCGGTCAAACTTTTCTTATAGCGAGCAGGGAAATTGCTTTCAGGCATAACATTGGCAGCTCCATAAACAATACCTTTAATTATGTCCATGTGATTTTGAGGAAGATCACAATATTTTTCAAATATACATAGGGACGATGCAATCATTAAAGCAGAGGGTCTATTAGATATAAAGAAGGATAAACCATATCCGAGTGCACTCACATTTTCACTTATTTGTTTACTAGATTAGTTTATAACACAATCATTACTCGCACTATTAGTCCAGTCACGCTATCAGTAAGATTTTTTAGTTTTCTGTCGAGTTTCCTTGTAAGGGCACCTGTAGTCCTAAGAAATTTATCATAAATTTCTTGTCGCAGCGAGTCCTTCCAATTAGCCGGGATAGAACGATTGAATGAAATTCTGGCTTTTTCTAATTCCTTAAATTTTTCCTTCTCCTCTTGCTTTGCGGCTGCTATGTGGCGTTTTAACATCATGGCGCTGAATTCAGTGAATGCGTGATGTCATATCTTCTTAAACGGCGTGGTAGCAGTGACTAGACTAATAGTGTACGTAATGATTGTTATAAATTTATCAAGTAAACAAATAAGTGAAAATGTTGTGAGTGTTTCTCTTTTCTTCGTGGATTCTGTCTTTATTTATATATTCATCACGTTCCATATTTTCGTGATTCAGTTATACACACACGAACACACGCATATATATATATATATATATATATATATATATATATATATATATATATATATATATATATATATATATATATATGTATATATAAAACTTTATCCCAGTCAACGAAGTGAAATGTGTTTGTTCTAATACATACTCTATACCATATCTTTAAGGGAATTAAGGAGGAGCGGGGACGGATTAAAACCATACATTGTGCCAGCTTTGATTCCTAGGATATGCCGTGGTATATTCAATGTCCTTCCTTTTAAGACGTTTGTGATTGTGCGATTGAAGTGTTAGGACAGTGCATCACAGTCCAGGGATTCCAGTTCTCAAAGATTAGATTTGTCTTATCGTGCATTTCCAAGTGAGATTGCCTGCTTGCAATATCTTTTTCAACTCATTGCCATGAGCTGGTGGGACAGACAGAAGAGGGGTGAAACCTTAGATACGGCCACAGCAGAGCCAATGCGTTCCACGTATGTGCGGTATCATATTTTGTTGCACTCCTTTTATTTCCTCTGTGACTGAGTATTTCCTCTGTGACTGAGTGGATATGGCGGTGGCTTAGTAAATCAGTGGTCAACAGTATGCCTTATCCTCTATTCTCATACATAGTAATAATAATAATAATGGTAAGTGACATTAAAACAACCTTCTTTGACCTGCACTTCATCAACATTATACTTGTATTAAGAATCTGTATTTATTGTAGGTGTGGAGATTATAGAGATTATATTTTATTTTTTGCATCAATATCATGAAAGATTATTAAGAATACCTGTATCATTTGTTTCACCATAAAACCTTCTTATAACAACAGAGAGAGAGAAACTAAAATGCACCGTACGTTGTTAGTTTCTCTTTGCATTATTCCAGTTTTAATTGTTAAATCCTTATCTCGAAAACATTTCTTCACCTATCAGTTAAAAAAAATACTTAAGAGCTATGCACGAGTACAATTAGAGAATCGTGTTCAGAAACGCAGAGAAAAATCGCAAGTAATAAAACAGAGAGGTAACTTCTCCGCTGACTGAAACCTCATGAGATACTGCATTCCTGCTGTTCATCCTCACATTTATGCCAACGTCATCACTTTATTTTTCTCCGGTCCTTTTCTGCTCTCCCTCCGCATTTCCTGTCATTCTCCTCATCTTTTGAAAGTGCGAAATTGGCTTCATCTTCCCAGTTGGTGTGTCAAGCGGAAGAGCCCTTTGATTCCTATTCCATTACACGCCAAGAAATTGCAGTTCCTCTTGCAGGCGCTCTGAGATGGTCTTTCCTCCCTCCTCCCGTTTCTCCTCCCTGAAGGAATTCCCTCCTTCGCCATTATTTTTGAAAATATTTCTTCAGGAAAAAATGTTTCCTCATCAGTGAATTTTGTACATGGTAGTTAGTCATCTCTGAATTTCCTCACCCTATGTGGATAATGACAGGGAGCGAACGAGTTTATCTTGAAACTATTGTAAACAAGAAACTAATCAGCACACGAACACGTGTTTCACAGAAATAAATTTCTGACTCACATCGGGGTCGAACCCCATTCTCTCAAATGAAAGGCCAGAGCACTACCAACTGACCCACACAGATCACAATGGAAGTAGGAACCTAGATCCCTAAGTACCTATGTACCAGGAAAACCCTCAGGTGCATGGGTACTTAGGTTTCAACTTCTTTTATGATCTATGTTGGAACCTAAGTACCTGAGGTTTTTCTTGGTACATAGATAAATAGGTACTTAGGTACAGTCACGTTCAAAACTTACGATACTCTCAATCTAGATTTTCGGACAAATTGTCAACATAGAAAGCAACATCTGGCAACTACGGCATGGGGAGGGTGCCGCAGGCAGCATAGTTGCTGAGGAGTCACTGATTTAAAGGGACACGTTATCTTTCTAATTATCGTAGTGGCTTACTTGTGATTTCGGGCTCTATGTTTTTACTTGAGAAAAAGTTAAAAAGTAAAAAGCAAAATAACAAAAAGCAAAGCTTTTGCGTTATTAATTATGTATAGTTTCACTATTCAAGCTCTCATTTTGAATTAAATCACATTACTAGGCCTATTGGTCCTTGACATTTGTTTGTATTAAGTTGTTCATTGTAGGCTTAATGCCTACTTACCTTGCATATAATAAGTATTGATGCAAGTCTATTGTTATTTAACTGAATCATAAAGGATAAAAGGAATAGAAACAATAATTCACATAAAGATTTTAATGAATTATGAAACGTGAAATGCCCTAAGAAACTAAATATAAATTATATTTCATGCAATCACGCAAGAACACAACGGAAATATGAAGCATAAAAAATAGTCTCTCTTTCTCACAGTTAACAACAGTTCGTCAAATAATTTAATTTTCCTACTGTGTCTTACACATTATGATAGTGAATAAAAAGTAATAGTAAATTTATATTCCTTTGGTATAATATGAATTAATATTCCTTTGGTATAAAAGTAAATAAATTTCCCTTTTTTATAAAGATGAAATAATACATTATTAACCTATGACATAAATATGAATAACAAAAAATTAGTCTAATATTTAGTATGACCTCCATCATTGTCAATCACAGCTCTTAGTCTATTTGGCATTGAATCTACTAACCTTTGACAATAATTATTCATCCCTCTTTTCGGTCTTAATGACTCCCACACAGATAGGCAGTGTTTGATCAGTGCAGGTTTGGTTTTTATTGTCCCAGTATCCCATTCCCTTACCATTTGTCCCCAAAGATTTTCTATCGGATTGAGGTCAGGAGATTTAGCTGGCCAGTCTATACGTATAACATTGTTCTGTTCAGCAAACCATTCGCTGACCACTTTCGAGTTATGAACAGAAGAGTTGTCCATTACAAGATAGACTGGCAAATGACCCGGTAGTAGAAGTTTCCTCACTGATGGGATCAGGACTTCATCCAGAATTTCTACATATTGCTGTCCGGTTAAACGCTCGTCGATGGGAATCAGTTCCCCTGGTCCACACGCAGCCATCCATCCCCATAATCCTGCAGAAATTCTTCCACTTCGCCGCGACGGTTGAATATTTTCTTTATTGAACCTAGAGATTGAGATACACAAAAAAAATGTTATCGCAAGTAAACGAAGAAAATATCAACGCTGAATATCACCAATAGTCTATTAATAAAAATGAGCAATAAGGAATTTACACTGATATTGAGATTGTTTTCTCACTCTCGATAGGTAATTCGTTAGAATTCCAATAGGCTTGAAATGTTATCCTTGAAAGCAAAAAGAAAAGTTATATTTTAAGGAGCTTGTTGGTATTTAATCAGTGTAGTAAGGAACGTTCATGTTACACATAGGCCTAAGCCCACATGAAAACTATTGGTATTAATTACTTACCTTGCAGTTATTTAATCAATATAGTAAAAAAAGTTCATGTTACACATAGGCCTAAGCCTACATGAAAACTATTGGTATTAATTACTTACCTTGTAGGTATTTAATCAGTGTAGTAAAGAAAGTTCATGATACACATAGGCCTAAGCCTACATGAAAACTATTGGTATTATTTACTTACCTTGTTTTATTAGGTCGCCAGCAGTGGAGTATACCATGATCGTCGCTAGCAAAAGTCTTCTCATCACACCATATAACGTTATCCCAGAATCCTGACTCAAACGGTAGATACTGAAGAGCGAAAGCTACTCGTTGCTCTTGGTGATTTTGAGACAAGGAGGGTTTGATTGCCGATCTGCGGTGATGAATTCCTTGGTTGTGTAATCTCCTTCTCACCGTAACATTAGAGATTTGAAGACCTAATTCCTGATTCACTTTCGCAGCAGTTGTTATAGGCTGTGAGATAACTTTAGCAACGATCTGTTCATCCTGCTCTCTAGTAGTGCATCGGGGTCGACCTTTTCTAGGCTGATTCTGGAGGTTCTCTTCTTCGTTGAACCGTTTGATCCACCTGAATACTGTTGTCCGACTGATATTTAATTTGCGGCTAATTTCTATGGGGAGGATATTATTTTTATGCAGTTCTATTATGACTCTCCGTATAGCTAATGAGGTTTCTTGTCTTTTGGCTCCAGGATTTATTTGAAGTCGCCCAAGATGCTCCATCATCACAACGTGAAGTCGGGTCAGCGAGAAGTAGGCTAAATACTGAGCAGGGAGCACCACCACTGTGTCACGTGACAAGTTGCACATTGCTTTGGCAGCTTTTCAGGCGTGCCAACCTTTCGGAGTCAGGGGTGCAATTTTCTCGTGCTGTTATTGTTTCGGGAGATTGCGTGTGGTTGCCAGCCCTGATGTTATCGTTCACATTTCAGAATGTTTCGTTTTATTTCGTGTATAATATCCAGAAAGGCAAACTTTTGAGTAGTGAAGATTTTTATTTTATTTTATATTATGTATAGTATTAATATATGTACTGTGTTGCTCTTATAATTCAAAATAAGTTTAAAAAAATCAAAATAATTCTTTTCACTTGTGAACGATAATCAAAGTACACAGTATCGTCACTAATGAACGCGACTGTACCTATTCCTACTTCTTTTATGTCTTTCGTGGGTCCTTTTGTATCCCCCCTGGCTATTCATTTGGGAGACTGGGGTTCGTCCCGGTGTGAGTCAGAAATTTATTTCTGTAAAACACGTGCTCATTTCCATTATCCGTTGCAACTGCACGCCTAAACATTTAGGAATTAGCTACCTTTTCTACCCTCAGGCTTATATAAAAATAAAATACGATATCCGATATGCGTTTCTGTAAGAAACTATAATGTTAGTTTTAATATGAAGAGAGATTAGATTAGATTATTTGTGGGTTATCTGGTAATATGAAGAGAGCGTAAATACTTCCTGTAATATTGTAAGTTCTCAATGCGAGCTGAACACGATTCTAAGAAAATACAGCAAAAAAAAAAAAATGAATGAATTTAATAAGAAATAAATTACAGTAGAAACCGCTAAACCTGACTGTGGCTATAGTAAAACTAATAAAAGGACAGTGGAAACCGGAAACAAATGAAAAAATTTATGTAATTATCAGATAACCGTTGCACCATCAGGTTTCTAGCTGCAGCTAGAAGAGAATGAGACCCGCCGACCAAAAGACATTTATCACTCCAGGCACTTCATATTTTACTTTTTACCATTAGCTGTAAGTCCGCAAGTTTTAATAAATACTGCATGTCAAATTGTGATTCTTACTGCTTGCTCTATGAGCAAGAGCCTGTTCAGGCATAAAGCCACCTTAATCAAGAACAACGTTTGGAATTAAATGCTATAGACTCTAAAGTGAATGGAAAGAAACGTGAACATTTTTTCCTTACTCCTGAAAAACTTGTGTGAATAGAAAAACGAGTATAGAGTGATTTAAAGTCTCAGTTTAAAGAGCTTCTGCAAATAATGCCATTTACGTCATAAGAAATATATGTATGTATGTATGTATGTGTACATATATAAATACATAAATACACATATATATACATATATACAGTATATATATAAATATAAATATAAATAAATATAATATATATATATATATATATATATATATATATAAATATAAATATATATATATATATATATATATATATATATATACATATATATATATATATATATATATATATATATATATATATATATATATACATTATATATAATATATATACATTATATATATATTTATACATATGAACTATATTACTTGTACAATTGTACTTTGCAGTAATAAGAGGACCTCAACTCAGAGTAAGTTCGATATAAAGAGGAATTTGACATAAGCCCGAAATAGTTTTCAGTCGTCACACGAAAAAGTTCCCAACCTTAACACAATAGTGGAAGTAAATTCCAGCTCTTTGCAACAATAACATGATTTATCTTTACAAATAAATTTCAGTAAGGACATGTGATATTGAAGATTCAAGCTTCCTTCTCTCTTTTTCCATCCTTCTTTTTCAGTCACTCATCACAATCAAACCAGAAAAACTTCAGCTGAATATGATAATCGATAAGAAATGGCCACACCTATTGGAAAACATTATTATAGGTTACTTACTTTTCGGGCAGCGAATTATTTTCTTGTCAACGTCAGTGATACTTCAATCCAACGCAGCGCCATACACTTCGCTCATAGAGCGATTTTCCAAACTCACTGTGAAAAAAAAAAATATTTTCATTGAAGACTTAAAACGAAACGTTTC
>JANJGK010003162.1:5000-17500 GCA_039081455.1 Macrobrachium rosenbergii | reverse complement strand
ATAAACAATGATAAAGGTCATTATTTATAAGCAAGCACGAAGAAAATGTAGACGAAAACCAGTCAAAATAAATTTCTTCGCCTTCTGTGAAAACAATAATTAGTCTCTCGAATATCGAAGCCTAAACTTTTCTTGAATTTAGACCTTGGTCTTCAAGGTCCTGGGTCCTACCCATGAGAGAGCGGAGGTCAGGTGGATCCAGGTCTTGAATCACGAGTACATATTTGATAATCGCTCGGATCATTCAGCGCGAGACAATTTCATCACACTCTAAGATTCAGTGAAGGGCACAGGTAGCGTTTGGTGTTTGCTGAACCAGGGATCAATTAGCAGGAGATTAAAAAGAAACAATAAACAAAAATAACGAGGGACCTCGCTCTTGGCCCTCACGAGATCTGATCTAAGAAACCTCTCAGTCTGTGTGAAAAGGGTTCTTAGATGGTTCTGATAATTATGAATAAATCATATAAATACTAATACCTGAATGAAGTACAATGTCTTCTCAGTTAAAAAGAAACTTCCGAAAGTTTGCATGAAATACTCTTGTATACACCGAAAGAACAGGCATCTGTAACGAAACTTTCATTACAGCTGCTGACATATTCTGCCTCATGAATTCTAAATAATGAGATAGCAAATGATTTTGGTACTGGAAAAATTTCAAAGTTGAATAATTTTTGTTTAGTGCAGTGTGTTCAACAACAACAAAAATTAAAATCAAAGGTCAACATGCAAGTTGAATTTAGCCAAAATAAAAGTGTATATGGTTTGCTGTAAGAGAATTTCGTCCAATGCAAAACCTCGATAAATTTTCGCGTTCCATTGGCATATATCTATAGTGCACCGATATTTTTTGTCGCCCATTACACACTAAAGATACTACCGTGATTTATTTGCTACACCGGTAAATGTTTTCATATAAAAATATGGGAATAAAATAAAGCTTAATTTTACCTTTCCGTAATGTTCTTCCTACAATTACTGATATTCATGCAGCAGTGAGTATACATAATGTAATTTGAGCTGTTCAAGTATGATGCATTTCCAAAATATTTAAACTTTGTCGTCACTTTTCAAAGCGCAGGTTAACATTCTGTTGGTTCATAAAAGTAAACAAAGAAAAAATGGGCATTTGATGAAAGTGAATAAAGGAACTCGTAAAAGTATGCCTTCTACCCACTTTTCACTCAAAGGTTAAAAACAATAGTTTGGGAGTTATGTGAACACATGGAGGCGGGAGAGAACAGCGTTCTAGTCCTGTTTTACCCGAAGAAACGAAGACACTACTGTGTTCCCGCCCCGGATGATTCACAAGAGCCAGTCTCCGATGTGAGCTAATACATGAAGGTGATAAATTTATGAAATAGCAGAAGAAATACTTTCTTCTTTGCGCCTAAGCCGATGCTGTATCTTTCCGTAAGTTTACTTTTCATACAATGATTAGATAGTCAGGATTTATCTCCTTCCTCGTCTGCTGAATGATCATGGCGTTTATTAGATTACTTTTACCTGGGCTTTATTCGTGCCGACTGTTTCCTATTTGATATACTGCTGTATGTCTTTGTTTTCAGAAAAAAATTTTTACTTTAGTGAGCAATAAAAAAAAAAAAAAAAAGCTTCTAAGAAATTCCGAGGCGCGGCAGGAAATACGTTTATACTTCATGTTTGTACCTGAAAGTATCCTGAAACCCATCTATGTCTCACTAACTCGAATAAAGTTTTTTTTTTTTATTAATTTTCAGTATCGTTTATATACTGACTTACTGGATACTGTATTCTAAGACATTAAATCCATTTTTGTTCAAAGTTTCCACTGTACATTCTAATGTGTAGAAAGTTGTGTTTGTGAAAATGTAACTGATATAAGACAATATGTAAGCCTTCTTTACGCACTCTGCAACTAAGGTATACATTTCTTTAACACAATTCAGTTGATAAAAGGATTTTAAGCCTCATATTATTAGATTCTAAAAGTATATACATGGGCACTGCACCGAAGTGCTGCAGTAATGTCTGACATAATAGTTATAAATGATATGTCTCGAATATTTTTGTTATATCAAGTGATCATCATAATAATGAAATTCCATTAACACTAAAATGTTCCCTTATTGAGGATGCTACATTTACATCATGTTAACTTAGGCGACTATTACAAAATCCTCACTTTTCATATTTTTTCCATAAGATATCAACCATAAATCAGTTACCAAAACAATTTTGCTAAATTATGCAGCCTGCTTGTAAATGATCATTAGATTTAGAAATAGATATATTATTTACTAATTAATGCACACCAAAACCACATTTTTAGTTTTTAATTTTTTACCTCATGTCAAATGAGAGACCGCTACAATATTACCCTAATGTGAAATTCCAATACAACTAATACACCTACAGTTTTAGATCTGCACTGAAAATTTGATATGGACTCCGCTTTTAAGGAATGGAGAGACCATCTGGTTTCACGTGTAGCCCTCTCAAAACCAAATGTGCTCTTAGTCCAATATGGAATCTTTTTTTTCCTAACCGTCAGCATACCCCAAACAGGTTTCATACTTCTCTCCACCGACAGTATCCATTAGAACTACAATAAGATGCTTCTACGCAAGTTATAAAAGTTTGCATACTATTTCTTATGGATATTAGAATTTTGTATTCTACCATCTCTATGAAATATGCTTACTTACTCTTCCTCATCAATATTTGCGCAATTAAAGGCTTCTGATGGCTATACATTTTTTCTCTTTTTTTGTGGCTGAAACATTTTACTTAAATATGCGGAAATTACACAGTTACCATCACCTGTAGCCCCAAGGTTAGTTGCACATTATTACAAAAATATTTAATCATGTCTAGACGTTGGAATCAAGAGCACAGCAAGATATCCCTTTGAATACCTTATTTAATCATTTATTCGAAGTGTTATGAATGAAGATCTCTTAACAATGACGTGACGTAGGAGCAAGTTATGAAAAGGCTAATTCTTGAGACCTGCAGTTTGCACGAGTCAGGCAGGTAATATATAAACCTTTAGAATCTAATCTAATCTCATCTCTCTCTCTCTCTCTCTCTCTCTCTCTCTCTCTCTCTCTCTCTCTCTCTCTCTCTCTCTCTCTCTCTCTCCGCCGGCAAATGGTAAGATTAAAGCCATGAGATCTGAAGAACTAAGAAAAGAGGAAAGAGCGAAAAGTCCCTGGGAATGGCTGAAACGGAATCTTGGAGGAAAACAAGCTCCCGGAATTTGCTTCCATGAAATGGGCGACGAAAAGTTCGATGAAACGCAAAGCCCGGGTTTTTGGCTGCTTTAGTTTTTGCTACGCGTAGTCGAACGAGATGTCTATAATACAATTTAAAGAAACATTTCAGGGAACATTTCACTGGGCTATATACGAAATTACCTTTACGGGGTTCAGATAACTGAGTCGGCTGTTATCTATTTTTTTAGATACCTAGAAATTTAATGCTACTGGCTATCTATGTATTTAACCATGACCTTACTGTATTTTTCGAATAATTATTATGATTGAAATTAGCAATTAGTTTTGATATTACTTTTCACTGCATGAGAACATATTATCCCTGGAACTGTTTTAGAAGGTAGAACGATGAAGACGGAATATTCTGACAAAAAATTTACATCTTGGTATTTTTCTGTACTCATTTTAGCCCTTGCTGTCTATTCAACAAACTCGTAGTTCTGTGTCTGCGTAACAATATTCATATTTATTTAATAATTTAGATGAAACATTATTAGCCCATTCAGCCACGTTCTTATAAAGCTGTATATAAAATACACAAAGGCTGCTATTATGTAGCTCATTCAGTCAGTGTCCTTTGGATACTTTATGCTGAGGGTTTTTCCATTTAGATTTGGGGTTTGTGATTAGATCGTCACTAAATTGGATATCACTGAACAAACCATCAAGTTCTAAAGATAGATAAATGGTACTAAAATACTTTGTTTTGAAGTTATAAATATGCAGAAGATACACTACATGGTTTTAGGAAACCCGCATTTTTGCATTGAGAAGATTTGGTTTTAGATGCAATAAACACTTGTTATTCTGATTATTTCGATAAATCTCTAGTTAAATATCTCATACATCTTCCATTAAACGTTTTGACTACGTGGCTGAAGAGGCCACTTACGAAACGAATCGATTTTTTTTCTGCATCATTCAACCTGACAGAATAAGGCTCTTATCGTATTAGAATTAGAATCACTCTTGCTGATAATTATATGATAATCTTTGAGGCATCGAAGAAAGATAATTCTTTTGCTTTTAGCCATTTAAGCGTCATCGACTTGGTGGTGAAGATAATTTACTAAGCGACTGGTAAGATATGCCTCTCAAATTTGTGTTGGAGTATTTTTTGAATTAGACATCAACGGCGTCTGGTTGGAAATGCCAAGAAATTGTTTCTGGGGTCATAAATGCTGGATTTATTCGGCATTGTTTGTAACAATCATTTTACATGATAAAATATCTCATGTATCTGTGTGGATTATCCGCCACAAAACTGATATAATTTCGAATGATACATGATTACTTATTCTTTGAAAAAAAGTCTTTAAATATATATTTGTTTATATTTGTGGGCATACAGCGTTTAGACAGTTTGCTAAGTAAGGGTTGTATATATTTTTATACCACCTGCCAGTTTAATATATTGGTACTTGGTTTCAGAAGTGCATTCACAAAAATATTCCAGAGAGGAGAAAATGCAGAATAAAATATTGAGCTAAACTGATGTTATCACAGATTAGATGTAACAAAATGCTAGTGCTCTGCAAACAAGGGGTATTATAGACAATTCTGAATGTTGCTTGTAGGCAAGTCCCTGTACAGAGTATTGGAGCCGGTCTAAATGTAAATTAATTATGACAAATGGGGAAATAATGCATAGTTTCAGAGGAAGAGGAGTTCAAGGAATAAAGTTAACGCAGAGTTTCCGAGGAAGAACATTGCAAGGAATAAAATTACAAATGCTATTATGAAAATTATTTTTGATAAGGAAGTATGAGTTATATGCAGGAAAATGTAAATAAAAAGGTAAGAACTGCATAATATTGTACATTAATACTGTAGAGAGAAATTTAAAGGTCTAGTGGTACAGTGATTGGAAGAACATGGTTTATTTGCCAATATGTGTAGTAGGAATAAAAAGAAGTTAATGGTTGAATATTAAATAAAAAAAAGGCATGAAAAGTGATGAAAGCAATAAGAACTGGTGTATGGATGTTGCAACAAAGGATGCAAATTAAATCCAACGCGTGAAGAATTGTTAGTTGCCTCTTAATGAAGTAATTTGAAGCGCTATTTAATGTGAGCGATACATGACAGGCAACAATAATTGGCGCCACTGTTGAAAGAGTTGATGTCGGAGAATGACTGTGTATTTGACGGCTGAGTTTGTAATAAATCGTTTTGTGCAAGAGAGAGGTTACAGTAGAAAATTTAAGAAGTACAAGGCAAAACATTAGAGAGCTTGCTACGAAAATGCCCGTAAAGTAACAAACAACAGAAGGCTTGAAAAGAAAATAATGCAATTTAAACAAAGGAGACGGTTTGCGGATTAGGTGTTTGTTTAAAAAGTGCGATTTCAAAGGAAATATTTGAATGGAATATTCATGAACTAAAGAGACTCTCCTAACAGACTTGACGAAGCTGAAATTGTAAGGTTAAGGATGTGTGGCGATCGTGTTATCTCTTTTTACACTCCTGTTTGTAGAAGTGGAACGTGCATAATAAAATTAGCTAATGTAATTTAAAATTTATTGAGTGAGAAGAAGTTGTGAACAGAACGTGGAAGAGTTCATTCTATTTAATGATAATTGATGAATGGTGGTAGTGATGAAAACTACAGAGAGCATTAGGAGTTTGAAAATATCCAGAAATAATGAAAACTTCAATTCATTTCAAGCAAGATTATGGCTAAGATGGTTAATAAATGCTTAGATTGTGGAGCAACTCACACCTCTATACAGGTTATGGATGACTACAGATTGACTGAAAAGTATACTGTAGATTACGAACGGCAGTGGTAGAAAGGGAAACTGCAAAACGTATGGCACAAAAGTTGTTTTTCCATCTTTTGTAATATCAAGGTACTGGTGAGTCAAGCCTTCTTTTTTTTTCAGAAGGATATTGAAGTTTTCGCATGTGAATAAAAGGCCATCATTCGTAAGACACAGAGAGAGAGAGAGAGAGAGAGAGAGAGAGAGAGAGAGAGAGAGAGAGAGAGAGAGAGAGAGAGATTCCATGTTTGTTTTCCAGGGCCCCACCTCAAGTGATTCATAATTTTTTTAATGCTACATTGTTTATGAGGCCACCGAGTTCAATAATTTCGTAACGTATTCACCAGCATCGTGCTTAACCCTTATAAAAAATGGGAAAAAGCACGTTAAACGAAGAAGAAGATGATTCACCAGCAAAAACCTAGTACGCAAAGACGTCAGCCCCTAACATATACACCACCATTCCCCTCCTTGTTTGAAAGTCTGTAGCGCTTCGCTATAAGATATACACTTGTGTGTCATTACAAGAAAGCAGAAAAAAATTATCATATCATTAAAAGGGTGATACAAAATGACGGGTGATTCGTAAAACTTTCAGAACACATCTTCCTTCCTTTCCTAAGAGAGAGAGAAAAAGAGATCCGTCACTGTGCCCTCAAAGCCTCACCTCAAGTAATTATTTATTAGCTTATCCAAAAACCTTAGTAAATATTCAGGGAGAAAACTCTTATTTTTGAATTTCTTACGAGCGGCCGTCCGAGTATGGCCTTTTGGAGAGAGGCAGCGCCATAAGCAGCAACGTGAAGGTGATTTTGTATCCCTTATTGCAGAGTCAATTCAGCCTTATTGGTCGTCACGGCCGCGGAGAGACTAGCGGTTTGGGTGATAAAATACGTCTTTATGCTCCACTTAGTACAAGACTCCTTTCGAATCTGACATGAAAATGATTATGAATTCTGTTATTTCGGGGCATTACGACGACGTTAACACGTTTCTTGAAAGTAATATGTTTCTTTGTCAAAGAAACAAAACGTCTGCACCAGCTGAGGTTTTAGAAGACAAGCCAAATGTTATTGGGATGTCATCTATTTACCAAAAAGGCCATTAAGGAATGTAACGTTTCTTGCCTTAGAAGGCTCAAGGGTATGAAATAGCTGTGCAGTGAATATTGAGAGAACATAAAGAAAATAGTCAAAATGTTCATGGCTGCAAGTTATCTAAGGTCTTGAAGCTACGAAACTTGTAGTCTTAAAGAAGAAAATTATGTTCAAAGCTTTGAATTAAAGACTATTCAATTCTGAAACGTGATACGATGGTACGGTAGCTGAAACTAACCGTAGTAAGAAATATTTACGTATTAATAAAATAAGTCGTTTCTAAGAGGAATAAAGCGCACACGAAATATGAAACAGGCAAATGATATCACAAGAGACAAGACCGTGCCCAGTCACAAAATCAAAATCTCGAATCACGCTGGAATTTGGACCGAACCATGTGCCTTGGTGGTCTTTAATTATGGAACCAATGGGCTTAAAGTTTTCACAAATAGATGAAAAGTGGAAGGGCCAATGATTACTGAGAAGTCAAGGAGATGGAAATCAGTTTTAGGTAAAGTGAATTGTGATTTTAATTCTTGTCTGAGCTTCAGTGGTTATAGTTTAGTGGCAGAGTTATGCCAAGGCACGGTGGTAAGCCAGTAAGTAATTTGCTCTTTTTTCTTTGTTTTAGGTACAAATACTCTGAAACAATATAAATTTTTTCCATTTAAAATGAAATGGATATAATTAAATTTAAACTCACCATTATCGTGTATGGGAAGTTACTCATAGACGCCTAAATTTTTCAATCTTTCTCAGCTGTAATTTTTTACTCTCTTTTAAAGAAATAATCCATCTGCACACATTTACGACAACAATAGAATTTGGATTTATTGCCTAGTTGAACTGCTCAACAGTTACATGATTTTGACAGCTTTCACACAGCGATGATTTTCCAGCTTAAGAAAATTACAAAAAAGTTCCCATTAAGTGATACTATATACGATCATTTGCCTATTTACAAAAGACTGCTACCTCGGACACGACATAAAGGTCTTGCCTAAGAGTGCTTACTGATCTATTTTAGAGTCTTACAAAATTTATCTAATTTTTCTTACAATTACAATTACTAGTAATTACTTACTATTCCTTCAGTGACGGTTCATTCACCTACTCTATAATAAAAGAACTCCTTTCGATAATGCTGATTATTATTCACCGTTTTCTAAAACCTATGAAAGTTACGGTATATATTGTAATTACTGTATAAGTCGCGTTTCGAAAGGGAAATACTGAATAAAAGTAAATAATAAAACAAACTTTTGTCATTATATCATTATATAACTTCAGTTATATAATGATAAAAGACAATAGAAACACATTTTTAGCTCAATTTTACAGTTACACAACCATTTTAAATAACCAAACTAAACGTAGGCTATTATAATTGTGTTCATTGATACAAAATACAAGCAAATACAAAACCATAGCATGGAATTAATCCAGAAGTCAACCACAGAAAACAAATCACCAGTTAGATGACCGCTGTTATTAAACTTTTTATTTTTGTTTTTTTTTTACGGAAAAGTTACATATACACTAAGCAGCAAAAGCTCTAAACAACTACCACCGCGCCAAAACTACACTGTGAAATATCACAGAAAATCAGCACTCCGCAAAGCCAGTGCCTGAGAACTATTATACAAATGCATGCAGTATAACAGCTAAACTAACGACGCAGATCTGCAATCAATACATAATAGGTTTGATCTTTTGTGAGAAGAGATGCGTGTTAATTAATCTGAGAAAACGATGAACTATGACCAAAGGAATGCCGCCGAGTCAACAACATACTTTTGACCAGAAGAATAATAAAATTGAGCAATAATATGAAGCTGGAGGAACAAACGTAATAGTGAAAAGTATTGGTGGGCAAGGCGGCGTAAGTACTTGACCATTACCTAAAATACTGATTCGATTATCAAACAAAATTGGTAATATTAACGCATGGTAACGTTATTCATCATTACAAAGGGTCTGAAACAATGTAAGAGAAAACTTGAATTAGTAGCATAAGACTCTCTGACTCAAGCAATATTCATTTCAACCATTATAAATGAACATACTTTCAAAAAACAATCTAAATAAATGATGCAAAAATACAAAACTTGAAACAGGCACACTGTTTTCATGAAGAGAAGACTGCGCTGAAATAAATCGCGGTAACGGAAACGGAAAGAGGCTACAGAAATAGCAAAGGATGACAGCGACAGTTAAGTGGAGTAAAGAGAGAGATAAAAAAAAAAAAACTAAATAAGTACGTTTCATTTCGAACATAATCAAACTATGAAACATAGGATGCTGCAGTATATTACGATAACTGTTTATTTCCATGAATTCATCGAAAAGCAAATTGGATAAGAAAATATTCAAAATGATTTAGAACGTGTGCAGTCCCAGCAATCCGAACCTACTATAAAGGTTACGGATCATACGTTTAATAGATAAGTTAAAGTTTGTGTGAATGTGATTATGCACAAAAAACTCTACATTCAAGTTAAGTATCACATAAATATGGTAAAGCAACCAAGCAAATAGAAGTGGTTGAAACTTCAGTAATTCGCCATATTTCACAAAACTGCTAATACGTCAGTAATCACCATCATACCAAATCGGCGTTGTGTCATGAAACATAACTGAATACCGAGAGTTCCGAGTGGAACAGAGTACAGTTATTATTCTTCGATATATACCAGAATCAACTAATAGCTCGTCATACTTACTAATAATTGGAAGAATATTATTGTACATAATGAATGAAAACCACCGAGGACAAATAAGATTTTTCAGCTTAAATACAACGAAGAGAAGAAAATCAATAGTCAAATCCCCGTCAAGCCCCAAAAAGGATCCCAGTTTTTTTTTTTTATTTCAAGTCCGGGATACTTTTTTTGGGATCTAATAAACTATTTTGGAATGAAAAACCTGCTAGTTTTTCTTAATGTTATTAAAATCCAATGAAAAAGAAATGTGCGTGATCCACAAAGCTCTCCGAGATACATCAAATCAAAGCTTCCTTGGCCAACGAGTAAACACTACTAACTTCAGATTAAATCTGGCGACGTGAAGGAAATTCATACTGAAAGAAAATCTATGATTCACAACCAGAGGCTCATCCATTTTATGACTAATTACAGTAACTCAGCCTTGGATCACAGGTTCCTGTCAATAAAACTCCTTTGAAATCTATCAGCAGGTTTTTTCTTTCCATTTAAAAATGAACCTTAAAACTAAACAAGGATCCTTGATCACTTGCCCATTTCATTGGAATCCAGTAAAAAAAAAAATAAAAAACTGAATTCTTAAGAACTCATCACTCGAAAAACATGCGTCAGCCAATGAAATTCAAGTCAGAACAAGATTTCCTTCCTCAAATATTCAAGAAAAATGTGGCATGAAGGAAAATGCTATGCACCGCCTCCTTTATGGTCGAAAATTGCTTTTAATTCAAAATCTTTTTCGCCTCACGCGAGTGGCAACGCTTGATGTTTGTGGAGAGGCATTGTGAGGATTTCCTGTCATCGTGAATAGTGTTACAGTCCATTTTGATGGGCTAGGCAATCTACCACCACGTTTCTGGAGGGCCGTCGTAAGGTGTACTTATCATTGCCCCAAATATTGAATTCCGAGCACCGGGTCAGCCAATCAGCGCTTTTGTTAATGTCAAGTGACAGCCAATCAGAGCTCGGAATATTCAGCATTTACTGAACGCGCGCGATTGCTCCGTAAATAAACAACTTTAGCGCTATCATCGTCGGTATTAATGTTAATACACAGGTGGTGTGATAAAACGCAAACCGGAAAAGGTATTTGTGTGTCTGGGGGTTCGACGGTAAAAGCAAAGCTATTTTGGATGATGTTTCGTGATCAGAAGGTTGTGACTGTGATGACTGAGTCTTCTCCAGTAATAAATCTTGGTGACAGTACTGTTATTGAACAAGGCAGTGTCATAATAGGAATCAGTGACCTTACAGAGAAGAAGAGAAAAGGATAAGGTAGAAGGAAGGCTAGCAGTATGAAAAGAAAAGATCTTAATATTATTACGGTTATACTGACAATGACATAACAGATGACGGGGGGGGGGGTGCATCCCTATAAGAGTGATAGTGATACAGAATGTGATGATCCCTTGTGCCATTAGCATCCCCGTACGTGTTGGCCTGTCCTCGTCATGAAGACTGGTACCAAGAAAACTTTTTCCCTAAGGTCAGTCCCTTAACAACGAGTATTTTTACAATTGGGGACGAGGAGATTAATGTGATCTGCATTGCAAACTAGTCAATGGAGGCCTACAACGTACAGACAGCATACCTTTAAAGAAATATTTGCAAGAAAACTATCGAGAGGAAGCGATATAAGGCCGATAAAAGCAAGAAGTGGATACTGATTAATGTCTATAAATAATTATTAATGGATGAAAATACATGGAAAAAAGATGGATAATGGCAATAAATAGTCTTACTCAGAAGAATTTAAGGGACTGTTGTTCAAATATTGACTTGGGTTACAAAGGCACTTATAACTAAGTGAAAATTTTATTGAAAGTCACTATTTCCACCTAGATTCTGCTCCTAACTGCTGAAGGCAAACTCTGCAATAAGAAAAAAGGCATTTTAGTATGTGTCCGTAAAAACAGCTACTGCTTTAAATCTATTAGAGATAAAGAGCTAAGATAAGTCTCATTTAATAGTTAAAGAGTGTGTCAGCAATATCTGAAGAAAAAATCTAGGTGGAAATAGTGTCTTTCAATAAAATTTTCAGTTAGTTATATGCGTCTTTGTAACCCAAGTCAATATTTGAGCAACAGTCCCCTAAGAAGTTCTTGTCTTGTTTATTACTTTTGTGGTGCAGTCAGTTGCATTAATCCATAGACAGGGAGGGTCTATTAACAAGGAGAACGGGGAGAGCACCAATGTTGTAAAGAATACGCCACTATTACCGTTTTTAACATGTAGATCTAGTCGCCGTCACAGAGTTTGAAAGTTTTACTGTTGCTGAAAACCACAGATATTTTTTGCACTGTGTGCCTTCAGTACGCGTTCAAAGTGAGGTCATCAACATGCGCTTTAGCGAGCTGCTCACAAGCTTTGAAGGCATCCTTCTTCACAACGATAAACCCGATATTATAATGGCAACTGAAAATACTGTTGCTGACATCTATTCAATCAAAGTATTTCTAAGGCTCGGGGCCTAGAGGCTATAGAGGTGGGAACAAACTGGCAGAAGTTGTATGTGTTCATGGACGACTTATTATTTTCCTGATGGTGGGTGAGTGCTCACCCCTCAAGTTCTTTACCACTGTCCCTCCCTCAGACAACTTTTCCATAGCAGCTTGAGGCCTCCTAGCGGTTACTGCAAGAACAGATGAAGGCAGCCTTGCA